>JAVJIF010005034.1:0-257664 GCA_038442645.1 Agave tequilana | reverse complement strand
GGCTCAAAGTCCACTAGAAATCTTGTAGAAAAACAATGCCCAAACCCCCAAATTTATAGGCTAAGAAAAACTAGCCGTTGGGGTCTGTCAGGCCTAACGGTCGACTGTCCGGTCGGCCGGCCAACGGTCATATTTCAGACCGTTTGAGCCATCGGTCGACCGGGGGCGGTCGACCGAGCCAGGATACAGAGAGCAATCTCTCTGTCCGGTCGGCCGCCCGGCCGTCCGGGGCTTTCCAGAGAGCAGAGCTCTCTGGACGGTCGACGGGTCGGTCGGCCGGCCATCCTGCAGAGCTGGCGTGCACGTCTGTGCACGTCAGTCGACGGGTCGGTCGACCGGCTACAGCCAGATCAGAAAATTTAGGGATTTAAAACATGGTCTTTTTGGCTAAAATAAAATCCCATAAAATACTGAAAAATCTACGAAAATAGTTTACCAATATACTTTGATAAACAAACATGCTTGCATAAAATCAAGGCATGTTGTAAAAGATTTGGACTATTTTTGTAATATGAAAATATTGGCTCAATTGAAAACATGTATTTTTCTAAAACTTGTTTTCCAAACTTCTTCATGATACAGAAACAAGATATTTTGAATTTATTAAAGCATAGTGTGTATGGATATGATCCACTACACAAATAAGATATCTATATTTTTGACATTAAGCTCTAAACATGATTTTGGATAAAAGATATGTATATAAGAAATTCCAAAAATCAAAAGGTATTTTTCCAAAGTAAAAATTCTTTTCTAAAACTAAAAATCTTTTGTGAAAACATATCTATCAAGAGTGTGTGTGTGTGTATGTACTTGAGCAATCCACCAACTATTCTATCCTTTACATTTTATCTAAAAACAAAAATCTTATACCTAAACACAAGTCTTCATCTTCTTGAAGTCTTCACTTGAAGCCTTCTCATCTTCTAGACTTGGTCCAAACACGATCCAACGAGCTCAACTCTTGATGTGGTCTTGATGCATAGGCTCGTGAATCAACCGGTGCTAGCTCCAAAACTTGACTTTAAATCCTTTGTTGAAGCTCCACACCTACTAAGATCTTGATAACAAATCTGTTACTAATTAAACACATGATCATTAGTACTATAACTATATGAGTTAATCATCATCAAAACTAGAGTGATGGGCCTTCGGGCCAACAATCTCCCCCTTTTTGATGATGACAAAAACTCATGAAGTTATATATGCATGGATTAAAGTAAAGCTTCAAAGAAGCTCCCCCTTAACTCATGCATCCCAAATAAACAAAATAAATATGCAATGAGGCACATAAACATGTATGCAAATGTAGGAGATAAACATGCTAACAAGCATAAAACAAATCAAATTCTTTTTCTCCTATTTGTAAAACAAAACAAACAAAGAACCAATGAAGGGGTAAACATAAATCAATCAATAAGGATTATATGCGATATACATTCATGAAGAGGAAGACGCTAAGTTAGCTTCCCTACACATATGCATTACATGAAGAAGGGATGACAAGCCCCAATTCACATAACACATATTATGTAATGCATAAGAGGAGATGTGAAGCTCCCCCTACACACGTGTACCACATAAAGAAGAGTTGTCAAGCTCCTCAATATACAATACACTCAATATGAATCTATATGTAGAAGAGATGTTAAGCTCTCCTTGCATATAGGAAATACACATCAAAAATTTTGAAGTTTTCTTATAAAAACAAAATTTTGAATTTTCTCAATAAAACAAATCTTGAGAATTTTTCTTAAAATTTTTATTTTCTTATCATAAACAACTTCGTGCTTTAAACATGTAAAACAATTTTAACTCAAGTACAAATAACTCATATATATGTATGAAAAATGAGTATACCAAATGAAATTGATACATACATATATGGGAAAAAACAAATATGAGTATACACAAAAGAAGTTCATATTGATACCAATTGAAAATATCCAATGATACCAATAGAGAAATAAGCTTAAGTGTATACATCATATACTATACCACATGAAGAACTCGAACTAGTTAAATGAAAATGTTTGAAGACTAGCACGGAATCCTTCAATCAAGGAATAAAATAAAAATATTTTTCATGAAATATGTGTAAATCACATGAAAATGACAATGAAGCTCAATATTCCTTTAAATAAGACAATGTGAAAATTATCAAAAATTTTGAAACATAAAAATCACCACAAAATTTTAAATCACCACAAATTTTTTTTTAAAAAAAATTATATTTCAAGGTATATGTATGTTTTGACAACACAAGAAGTATACATACATATCCCTAAACACAATTGAGTCCATATATATAGATTTGCATGAAAGGCAAATGACTCAAGAGGTGTACATGTATATCTTAAAGTTTGGCAAAATAAACATATGCATGAAATGAAAGCATATGATCATAACACAAATCCAAAATGGGAATACAAGTTTAAAAATGTAAGGATCATCAAAACTAGGCTATACTAGCACACCTAATGAGCACAAATAAGCAATCAAACCCAACCATATATAGATTTATTTGTGACCCACAATATGTACAAGTATAAATCCTAGTGTTGACAAAAACTAACATTTAAACTAATATTCAATTCAGGAAGCATCAAATCTTGAGAACACAAAAGAATTTATCCATATGATTGAAGTAAAGTAGGATCATGTGGATATCTCATAAACTACTAATTGAAGAATAAATAACTAGTAAATTGATTTTTGAAAAACTAGTTAAAGATCCTTCAAAATACAATAAATCATATGTTTTTCATGAAACAAAACTAAATACACAAAATTTATACTCATAGTCTATAAAGCTCAAAAATATGTTCATGAAACTAAGTCATGACAAAATAAATAAAGTGTGAGTGTTCAAAAGTCATGTAAATAGTATTTTCATGAAAATAGACATTGAAGCTCAAAAAGATCATAAGTCACATTTTTAGCAAAACAAAAAAACATGAAAAATTATTTTTCATTAAAACACTAATCTTCATGGTATATGTATGATTTATCCAAAAATAACAATACACATACATATCCCAAACATAAAACGAGTCTATTAATAGTATTTGCATGAAGGCAAGAGACTCAAAAAAAGAATATACATGTATATTTATTAGATTTGAATAAAAATGCATATACATGAAGTAAAATCATAAAATAGGCAAAACAAGTATAAATGAGAGAATCATCAAAACTAGCATATATATGTGCATATAGTGGGTACAAATGAGCATGAAGTGCAAACATATATGAATCAATTTGTTCTCACTATTTGTACATGTATAAATACAAGTTTTGATAAAAACTACATTTAAACTAGTATTTACCACATGAAGTACAAAAATACATAAAACATGAACATGCTAAAAATGTCACATATGAAATAAGCATGTAAAATAATTAGGAGTTTAGAAATAGTTACCAAACCAAGGAACTACTCCAAATCTCCAAACATGGTGGTTGTCCCACCAAACCTCCTTGATAGCGATGCATCTATATATGTGTCCATCAAGTCCATGTGCATCCACCATCAAGGCACCATTTCTCTCACGTCATGTGAGAGCCCCCACCTACATCAAAAACACACGGTAGGGGTTTTGGTACCCATATTTTCTTGGGTCCTTTGGGGTTAGTCTTGTAAGGAACAAAAATTTTTTATTATTAGTAAAATTAAAATGATGCAACTTGTCATAACAAAATTTTGCTAAATGGCCTTTGCGGTCACAATGTGTATACATGTACACCTTAGTATGCTTATGAGTGTGAGTGTGATCATGACGTGCAACATAAGCATGATGTGAATGATGTGCATGAATATTTGGAGCTTCTTTCTTTGAAAACAAAGACTCCAATCTAGAATGGTTAAATGCACATGAGCTCAAAGTTGAGCTCAAACAATCCATTTTATTTTCAAAACTTTTATCTCATTTGTGGTGGCATGTAAAGCATGATGAGATAAAGAATCATTTTTCTTTTTCTTTTTGAAACAAAATCTTTTTCTTTTTCACAAATTTTTCTTTTTAAAGACTTATTTTCTTGAAAAAACAACTTCTTTTTGTTTTTCCACCAAATCAATTTTATTTTTCAAAGTACTGTTTCCTCACACAAATCATTCAATTTTGAAAATAAGGAAACATTCTCATTTATCAAATCTTCCTTTTCTTTTTCTAAGCATGCAATCTTGTTTCTAAATGAATCTTGTTCTATATGCATGCAATCAATATTTTTTTCAAATTTTTATTATCTTTCTTAAGCATGTCATTTTTCTCAAGTAATTGTTGGCAAAATAAAGTGAGCTCATCATATGACATGTATCATCTTCTTCGGATTCGGTAGTTACCTCAAGGGGGTTATCCCTTGGACCATATAGCACAAGTTGGAGGTGTCACTTCTAACGTCCGAATCGCTCCCGGCATAATATAGATCTTTTTCGCCAAGGGAGGTGATGATGTTCCAAGCTACAAAAGCCGAATCAACATTAGAAACCCTAGATAAATAATCATCATTTAGGGTTGACTTTAAAGCATGTAGGGCTTTTGCATTAGCCTCAAGATTCTTACCATTTAAACAATAATCATTAGTGATGGCAAGGTAAACATGAATGCCTAGGGTTTTGAGGTACAAAGACATCTTAACCTTCCAAATTTGGATGTTAAGGATGTCAAAGGTGGGTGGTGACATGAAGTCCATGGTGTGTGTACAAATATTGTGATTAGCCTAAAAATGAGGATCTTTAACTCTAGGTTGTAAGACCCAAATCAGAGTACCAAGCTCTGGTACCAATTGTAAATCACCTAGGGGGGGGGGTGAATAGGTGATGACTAATCTAATGGTCACTTAATACCAAATAATGTGGAAGTGTAAACTATTATGACCTAAACTAAACTCTTACACTAAACTCCACGTATAACACAAGAGTGGTTTCGAATTCCCCGTGAAGGGCTCTGGACAAACTCGTCTAGATTCCCCTTGAATGGGTTGAGGTGCCGCGTTGGCTCTCTTGGTTAAATACAAGTGTTAGCAAACAAACCAAGCAAGTATAACAATTAAGCACACAAGTATATCATGCATGTAAAGATAAGACAAGTAATAGCATGCAAGATATAAACAAGAGACAAAGAGAGAGAGTGAGCAATCGCAAACGCAAGGGATTTGTTTCGAGGTTCGAGCACACTTGCTCTACATCCCCGCCTTCGACACACGAAGGATTTCCATTATACTCGATCCCAATGGATCACCCGGTGCCGCAAACACCTATAAGCTCTCGGACTCCCTAGTCTGTACACACCGCAAGCCCACCGGCTCGCCGAGGCCGCACCTCAAACACAGAGTTCGCACCCGAACCCGAAACACCGAGTCCACACTAGGACCCGAAACAATGCGAACACAACCGTCTGCCTTCTCAAAGAACAAAGAACAAGTCTTTGGTGATCACAACACTTTGATCACCTAAAAACTATCTCACTACAAACTCCTATAAGATGAATAATCAATGGGTTGCTCAAATGTTTGTGTGAGAAAACTAGGATGGAAATGGTGGAGGAAAACTCAATGAATCACTTTTTAAACACTCTTAATCAACTCCCCTTTTGATTGCAAGTATTGGCTCTAAATTTAGTGGAGAAAACTCTTTTAAACAAGTGGGAAAAACTGGCTCAAAGTCCACTAGATATCTTGTAGAAAAACAATGCCCAAACCCCCAAATTTATAGGCTAAGAAAAACTAGCCGTTGGGGTCTGTCAGGCCTAACGGTCGACGCGTCCGGTCGGCCGGCAAACGGTCATATTTCAGACCGTTTGAGCCATCGGTCGACCGGGCGGTCGACCGAGCCAGGATACAGAGAGCAATCTCTCTGTCCGGTCGGCCGCCCAAGCCGTCCGGGGCCTTTCCAGAGAGCAGAGCTCTCTGGACGATCGACCGGGGTCGGGTCGGTCGGCCATCCTGCAGAACTGGCATGCACGTCTGTGCACGTTGGTCGACCGGCTACAGCCAGATCAGAAAATTTAGGGATTTAAAACATGGTCTTTTTGGCTAAAATAAAATCTCATAAAATACTGAAAAATCTACGAAAATAGTTTTACCAATATACTTTGATAAACAAACATGCTTGCACAAAATCAAGGCATGTTATAAAAGATTTGGACTATTTTTGTAATATGAAAATATTGGCTCAATTGAAAACTTATATTTTTCTAAAACTTATTTTCCAAACTTCTTCATGATACAAAAACAAGATATTTTGAATTCATTAAAGCATAGTGTGTATGAATATGATCCACTACACAAATAAGATATCTATGTTTTTGACATTAAGCTCTAAACATGATTTGGATAAAAGATATGTATATAAGAAATTCCAAAAACCAAAAGGTATTTTTCCAAAGTAAAAATTCTTTTCTAAAACTAAAAATCTTTTGTGAAAACATATCTATCAAGAGTGTGTGTGTATATGTACTTGAGCAATCCACCAACTATTCTATCCTTTACATTTTATCTAAAAATAAAAATCTTATACCTAGACACAAGTCTTCATCTTCTTGAAGTCTTCACTTGAAGCCTTCTCATCTTCTAGACTTGGTCCAAACACGATCCAACGAGCTCAACTCTTGATGTGGTCTTGATGCATAGGCTCGTGAATCAACCGGTACTAGCTCCAAAACTTGACTTTAAATCCTTTGTTGAAGCTCCACACCTACTAAGATCTTGATAACAAATCTGTCACTAATTAAACACAAGATCATTAGTACTATAACTACATGAGTTAATCATCATCAAAACTAGAGTGATGGGCCTTCGGGCCAACATTTATTTCTGTAACGCTAATATTCTTGTTTGAGTGTTGACGTATATAATTTAGATCCAACAATTGGCATCATCTCGGGACCAACAAATGTAAGTTGGACGACATTGTGGTGAACCAAATGCACACCCTCTCACTTGGTCATGCAAGCACTATCTTTCTTCTCGAGAGAGTCCTATCCAACAAAGATGAGATCTGAGCCACTCAAATGAAAATCCATGGGATTCAGGATGAGTTTCGGAACACCTTAGCTCACATGTGCAATGCACAATGTTATTTGCAAGATTACAATGACAATATGTGTCACGCCCTGCTTCTCAAAATACGTTGGAGTGGAGATGCATATGTAAATATTATGCTTGGGAATGTCAGTTATGTTTGCATCTAATCGTGTGGATATATATATATATATATATATATATATATATATATATATATATATATATATATATATATATATATATATATATATATATAAATGAATCATTTCTAATTTCAGAAAATTAAATCATTTGAAAATCATCAAATAACTGTTCATTAGAAAAGATGTTTAAACATAATTATAAAGGGTGAAAATTACTGAAAAGCCATATTTTAAATTCTGCATGTCATAGTGAAAATTTTCTTCTAAATAAATTATTTTCATCAGGTTTAACAAAATCATTTTATTTACACATTTAGAATAAGTGTTATTCTTCAAATAAATTGTGCAAATTATAGAATACTTGAATGAATATATCAGTGAGTGATATTTTTCTCCGCATTTTATTGTTATTTACTTTAGTTGTTTATCTAATGGTTACTTACTCCATTGCCTATTTAGATTTTCTAGCATGTAAAATATTTTAGAAATATGCAAACAATTATGGATTAATTTCCAAAATAATATGTTGGTTGGAAATGTTTATTTATGTCTGTATATGATTACTTTACATTTTTTAGAGAAAATGAATTAAACTCAAAAGAAATCATAGCGTTTTGAATAATTTGCCTGGACTATTCTGTTTGTGTCTGTATATCTTTATTGATCCCGAAAATCATGATTTTATTTGAAAAACTTGATTTATTATACATGACATTACCTGATAGCAATATACTGTCCATGTTACTAAAGTCGCTGGGAAAAAAATATTATACGGTAACAACATCGTCCTACTTATCTTGTTCACTGATATCATGTATCCTGATCACACTGTTGATTTTGTTACCGTGTCTATCCTCGAGTTATCCAATGATCTAGGTAACATGTACATTATTTAATCTTGATAATCTAAATAACATGATATTAAACAACTTACACTGGGATTGGGAAAATTGGTGGAGGAGAAAATGTCTGTATTTTGGGTGAACTTAGGATATAGGTTGCGCAGCCGAAAGAGGGTTCCACTGCAGGGTTCCCGTAGAGTGACTAACACCTTATCCTGTTCTTGTTCATGTTATACATATTATTCATGTTACCTGACTTGTTATACATGTTATCTAACTACCTTTGTGATAAGACCTGGTTCAGCACCATGAGTCTGGGTCGTGATCCCGAGTATTTATGAGACCCACTTAAAACAGAAAAATGTCAACCGATCAGTTTCAATAACATATGACCCCAATTGACATGTGTAGTACGCACAATATGGGATGCGTCTACTACATGTGGCAATTGATATTCGCTAATATAATTAATAATAACTGACGACATGATACGCCATGTTTGATGTGTGCTAGCTTGTTATATGCCTACCTGCCATGTAGCACCTGATACATATATGATATGATAGACACTTGACCTGACATATGATATTATAATAGATTGATTTCATTACTTTTAAAGTTAGGTATTGCATGTCATCAGGATGCTTTTAATATGCTGATTGATATATTTTGTACTATACTATCTTCTTATTACCGTATTATTCATGCTATTTTCTTATTCAATATATCTTCATGATAGTATCATGGTATGCTCACATGTTAAATGCACGTGCACCTTTCCTTCATTTTACATACTCAATGGGAGTTCTGACTTTCTAGATTTGCACATTCAGGTATATGAGTATTTTTTTTACTGAGCAGGTATTTGAGGAGGTCGTGTGTATCAGAAAAGTACGGAGTCTCTTTGCTTGATCACCGGATTCTTGGGTACAGTTCATGTCTTCCCTTTCATCTTATTAATTTTCTTTGATTCTCTATATAATATTGGACTCTGTAGTTTTCTGCTGATTATTCATAGAATAATACTATCATTGTGTAAAAACTTATATATTTACTGCAGTGATATTAATTATTATAGTTGGTTTATATAATTTGTTCATGTCACTTTAGGCTTAGCGTGTATACGTGAGGTATTTTTCTCACGTATATACATCACCGATTCTCATCACGACTCCATTTCTACGTATTTTGGGAAGCGGGGCGTGACGATATGCATTCTCATAATGGATGGTCACTCCCTATGCCCTCCGGATACTCTTATCCTTTGCCTCCTACTAGTCATCCGTTTGATCCGTGGATTGCACCGACTGCACTTTCAGGACATATCAGCAGCCCTCTGATCCATTGAATAATCAACTTTACACCGATGAGGATATCTTTGGCACTTCTACTGATTCACCTCAGGAGTGCTCTCTTCCTCCCCTCTTCTTTTTTGATGTTGACAATAAGGAAAGAAAAATGGGTAGTTGGGATGATTAGGAGTTACTTTATGTCTTCAAAGATACTATGGCTTGTAATAACCTTATAACAATATGGTAGTTTGGTTGTTTTGTGTTTCAGTTTGTATTTCAGTTTGTATTCTAGTTTAGATATTTGACATTATGGTATGTATGAAACATTATGGTTGTTTTATGAAATGGATGTTTGCTATAGCACTTATGTTTCTTTTATTTATAGCACCTGTTATAACACTTATGTTTTCTAAAGTAGAGGATAGTGGATTGATGGATGGGGGTTGTTTATACATATGTATAATCTCTATTGATGTATCTTAGTTATATGCATTTGTGATGACTTATTATGATTGATGAATATTTATGTGTGTCAATTGTTTGTTTTTAAATATGCATGATTTCAAGTAGAGCTTCACAAGAAGCTTTTTCCATTGTTTTAAATAACCCTATGAGTTTTGTCCTCATCATATAATTAAGCATTAACATGTTTGTTTAAGTATTTTTTAGTTCTATAGATTCTCAAGAACATAGATTTAACTTCAACCACAAATAAAGTGAAGAAAAATAAAGATTCTAAAACTAAAGATTCAAGCATAGAAATCAAGAGCAAAAGAATCAATTTTGGATGCGAAAAGCACAATGAAGATGAAACTTGTATTCTTGGCATATATATACTTGACCAATATAAGTTTTAGTTCGTCAAAATCTTTTTTAGATGTTGGAATGCTCAAAGATACACACACAAAAGCACAACAAATAAACAAAAAGAAAGAAAAAAGTCAAACCAAGCCCATACTAAGGTTGACCTAGAGTTAGACGACTCCTAACTGGTCGATTACTCGGGAGAGGTTGTTGCTTGAATCCGACCATAAGCTAACCAGCCATGTAGGGACAAAATATGGTGGGAGGTATCCGCGCGTAAGCAACGGATCTTAATTATGCCAAACCACGGTATCTTCGAGACGTAACCTCTTAATCCCCAACCTTAAACACCGATTTCACAAGAGTATGATTCAAATAAGTTCCACCCTCAGTCAATCTCTTAATGAGTTCGAGATGTCCCTAGGGGCCAATGTCTATCAATTTTTATTAGGGCTTAGGTTGTGTGAGTGGTGAGGTGATTTTTGGGCTAAGGAAGGGTGATGAAATCCCCACCTTATCTTGTATGGGTTTTGCCCTTAAGTCCAATTCGTGCAAGTGTGCAATATAGACAAGAAGATAACACAAAGCGAATAAATCACTCATGTGTTTGTCCTATGCTATATGCAATGCCATATGTACACCTCAGTCTAGATCACAACGACAGAACAAAATACAGTATATTGGAATTGAATTGACACGTGCCTAAATGCAAATGTTTAAACCGTTTTAAAAGCGTCAAAATATAGTATTTTAGTTCTTTAATTTATTATAGTGTGTAGGCAATCAAAGCAGAAAATTAATAGCAGAATATATCAATATATGCAACTTGCAAGGTCCCTGCAAAAGATGAAGTCAAAATGCCAAAAAATTGCCGCGTTTTCACGATTTTTCCTTGATTTTCGCGGCAAATTAGGGAAGCAGGGCCCCTGCTTTCTAGAATAGAGACACGCAAGTAAAAGGAAAGTTCTACAATGTTTAGTTTCTGCAAAAATTAACCCACACACCAAAACAGAGAAGAAAATGTTAACAAAAACGTGAAATCAAAACCATTCCTATCCCGGCAACGGCGCCAAAAATTTGATCGGAGCGAAACCAGCACTTAAAAATGCGTCTTTATGAAATCAATGTAATTGTATATGTGTGCTAATGTTCCCTCGATACTTTCGTTATAGCATTGGCTCAATGGGTGGAATTCACAGGGACGGGAGGCGATAGAAGTATTAACAGTTCTTATTCACGTGTTATGTTAACAAGTCTTCTTTGTTTAAGAATGAGAAAAAGAAAAAGAAAAGAAATTCAGAAGTGCTAAGGGAATTATGAAAACGTCAATGTGAAAACAAATAAAAAATTATTGTGAATTGGTAAAGCAATACAAGAAAGTAGAAAATGAGAGATAAAAGAAAATGAAATAAGAAGAGGTTTTGGAAAAATGATAAAAGAGTTTGGAAATTGACTTTTAAAACAAGATAAAAGAAAACTCATGGCTACAACTACTAATTGCTCCACTAACCATGCTAACCTCTTAGTGATAGTTGCCTCACATGGATCCTTGGCCATCACTAATCCTTGACTTTAAGAGACGATACAAAGCATGGCTCATAAGATTGTTCTTCTACATTCAAACAACACATCCATACCACACAACAAGTTGCAAGCTACTGTTAAATCATCAAAACCGGTTAGAGGTGAGCATGAAATAAAGTTAGCATTGCAAGTTAGCAAGTTAGTATGGTTAGATGTTAGAAATGTTAGAATGATAGAATCCATCATCAAGAGCCATCTATGGCTCTTGCAAGAGCAAGGCCTTGAAGAGGCTATTAGATTCATGTGGATTATCAAGTAAGTGGTTAGATGGTTAGTGGTTAGTAGTTAGATTGCTATAAGAAGAAAAGTTAGTTAAGCATCATGTATAAGATGGAGAAGATTATAATGGAGAAAAAAGAAGATACCTTTACATAGATTGTCACCATCTATTACATCAGTCTCTCTCTTTCTCTCTCTGAATCTCTCAACCCTAATACATGACCTAAAAATAAAATGAAAATACAAAAGAAAGAAGAAGAACACCTATACTACACTATACTAAAAGATAGAAAACCTAGCCTATTTTTATTCTGTTTGCGTTTCAGCCAAACCCTGCAGTTTTTATAGGCAAAAGGAGGTTCCAGAAGAGGAGGTGAGGCCACGCGTCGAAAATCGACGTGTGGGCCCACCAAAGGGCTGCAGAAACGCGGCCAAACCAGGGTCTTAGGTCCCTGGTTTTGGCGAGCGTATTCCCATCGCTTCAAAGACCTTCTTGGTATACTTGGATTCGAGTATTTTCTTCCGAATATTCGTCTGACATGCGCAAGGGTCTAGGTTCAATGTATCTTCTAGAAGCTCCCTTGCTTGGCTTCCAAGAATTGCGGATTTAATTACCCGAAAACGGGTTTAATTAAACTCTTATTACCTTTTGCCCTTAGACTCTTGATATATCTGTGAAGTAGACCAAAACACAATTAGAAATGATATTTTATTTATAAATCGGTAGGAAAATGCGGTATAATAATGCAGAACTGAAGACTAATCACCTTTTAATGCCTTAAGTTCATCTTGATGTTCATGGGCAGATGAGGATCTGAATCATAAATTCGAATCTTTAGAATTTAATTACAGGTTGTACAACTAGCTGTCAATTGTCACATCGATCAGCTAAATCTTTCTAGGGTCGGATCTTGTGTATCTTCGAATTCAGGAATCATAATGACTGGAAGGTAGGGTTTCATGTTTTGGCTGCGATAATTGATCTTTGTTGATTCGGTTGACCGAAAATCTTGGGACGTGGATCGTATAACGGTCCCAGTTTCTAATATTCCTGATTAATATAACAACTCTTATTAATCAACAGATTATCCCAATCATATCCAATTTTTTGAAAATTTTGGCATCATCTCCCCCGTATATACTACACTACCGGGATATACAAGATATAAACATACAGAATTTCAGCCAACAACAACCTACTTATCATCAAATAAGATCCAGCCCCCAATTTCAACCATCATATAGTATCATCTTACAACCACAGTTAATTTCGGCTTGACATCGCCTACTTATATAGATACACAATAACATACGCTCGAGAGTATCCCTCTGGGCATCCACAATCCAAACAAAAGCTATTTCTCAAATTTAACTCTAGATAAAGGTTATAATCATATTTATCTCACTTCAGCACATATATATATATATATATATATATATATATATATATATATATATATATATATATATATATATATATATATTAGGATTAACTATTATAAAATAATCTAAAAGGATTCTAAACAAAATTCTATCTCAAACTGTAATAATATATACAACCCAACTATTAAAAGTTATACTAATTAAGTACACATAAATAGATATATACCTGTAAATTCTACATCTATATCCACACAACTAAAAGCTAGGCTTCTGCCTTCAATGCAACCTGAAAATATAAAACTGAGAGGGGTGAGCTCGACAACTTAGTGAGTAGACTCAGAAGGAAATCAAAGAATGATATACATTCAAATAAGAGGCATGCTTTTTTTCTAATAACAAAAGTAAGTATATATAAATAAGAGAAACTGAAAATTATATATCATAATAAATAGCCAACACAACTATTCCATAGTCTGCAGAACAATCTGATCCTTTCGGTCATTAATTTTTTTAACTTTCTTAAGTTTCTATTTTGCATATTACAGAGTTTATGAATTCAGTAAAAAATATATATATATTTTCATTTTTTTATAGTTAGGTATAGAGTTCATCATATGTATTCACAATATGTATCACATATGCATATACGGAGATACACCAATCACAATGACTAAATTATAAATGTAATTTATGCATCTATATAATACATATATGATAAAACATACTTACACACACACACACACACACACACACACACACACACATATATATATCATATAATCAGACCACACTTTACAGCATTCATATATCACACTTGGTGAGATACACACCATATAATATCTATAGGCATATACAATCACATTAAAATGTTAGATTCTCCGTGTTCCGTAATATATATAGAGAATAACAGTAACACTGTCTTTCTCCTCCTACCAGCTCCCGCTCGGCCCCTTCTTGCGTTATATATAAATACAACAGACATACATACATATACACACACGCGGCGTGCAGATAACAATTAATTCATCAAACAAGTATTGACCAATTAATATAGCTTAGTTCTCAGCTCATCAATTCTATTTCTGAAGAATTGTATGTGGTTGACTGTGCATGCATGCATTTATATAAATTTCAAATTAGCACTGTAGTGATCTATTCACTTTGTTCATATAGGTCGAGTTCACATATACGTTATTCATTTCCAACCTTCATGATCATATCACTTATATATATATATATATATATATATATATATATATATATATATATATATATATATATATATATATATATATATATAATATATATATATATATATATATATATATATATATATAATATGTCACGTGCAGAATCAAGTTCATACCATCCCATTGCTTATGCATCATGGGGATCAATTCATTGAAAAGACACCACACTTTAATCTTTTGCTTGAAGTGCGATTATAGTTATCAATATGGATGTCCTGTTAATCCAATTTAATACTTATTTATAGTTTCAGTCACACACTGATCCACTTTTGATTACCAATTATACATCAGTATAGTGTATAATACATGCTATATATATCTTTGATGAATCCTTCGATAATTATCAAATCATTAGAGCTTAGTTCTATTATTGTTTAGTTTGCAATTTAACACTTAACTAACTCAATCAACATTCTACAATAATCTATTAAGTTTGCTAAGCATAATCGATCTTCCTTTCTACACTGGATCAATAAAGTGTTAGTCGTTAACGATGGCAATTACTCATATACAATTCTATTTCTAATTCAATTTTTATAAAGCTCAATTATACTCAAAATGTCAATTTACTCACATTTAATCATTAACTACCTAATTACTGACTGTTTCTACTTGGTGTTAACTTATTACTTACTCAAGTAATTATCGATATCATATTGATTCTTTAATTAGCTATATATCGATTTAATCCCTGGAGGAGCTTTAAAGTTATGAGTTGATAATCACATATAAGGGTGTTCTAATATGATACTTTAAGTAAATTTGGATTTGATGGTAGAAACTAGGATAATCAAAATCATAATAGTTACAAACTAACTCACTATGCAATACAAGATATCAAACCTAATTGAAAAAAGAAATTAAAGAGAATTGATAAGACACATGACGTATGATTGGAAAGTCATAATTCAAGCATGTCTCGAGTTCAATAACTTTATAGGATGTTCCTTATCTTTGCGTCAAGAGGATAATTCAAGATCTAAAAATTCTAGTTTTCACTGCACATATTCTTTTTCCTAGTGTTGACTGACTATTGGTGGTGATCCTTAATGTAATAGTATTCTAAGCTAGACATAATACATCCATCAGCATGCAAAAGAGTTACATGCACACAACACCTGGCCTAACACAGATATAAGTTGAGAATGGAAGAAAAAGAGGAAGAACCTTCACAGTTGCAAATTGAAGTAAATTTCTTGATGTAACTTAGAATTTAAATATGACTTAGCAACAAACTTATTCTTAAATATCTTTCTCCCTTGAAGTATCAATATGGCCTCAACTAAAGATTTCTATATCACAGTTATCTTCAACTATTCAGGAACCGAGTTAAATTCTGAAACTATTCTAATTTTGCTAATACCGATCTGATAATACCGGTTCTACCGTTTCTAATTTCCTAATTATTCATATTATAAATATCTTTTATCTTAGTTAATATTCATTCCTATTTTATTAATTAAATAATATTCATGATTTATCATAAATTTCAAGTTCCCTCACTGATTAGTCTACTTCGATATAATCAGAGTAAACCGTTAAATTTCACAATTAGCAGTTAATTACAATCGTTGAAACTATTAGCTCACACAAGAAATTTCTCACATTCATGATTTCTTCCATTCATCATTTGTCAATCGTTATCCTCCTTAGAATCTAATACATTAAACCAAGGAAGGACTTTAAGCATAGCATGAATATATCCTTAGAAGTCAAATACACAATAAACTTCTCTATCTGTTCAATAAGGATAAACACTCACATTAATTTGAGGATAACTAATCAACATACAAAGCATGTATATGTTGAACGTCATGTTATGGGACGTTATTAATATAAGTAATCAATGCACCAACAATATATCACAATTTTTATTTCATGATCATAACATTCATTGCTAGAAGGAGCGTGTTCAGTTCTAAACTTAGCTCAACGTGCCTCTCTACTTATTTTCAAGAATTTCTCATAGACCCTCATAGACGAAAATTTGTTGGAAGAAAACTAAATTCCTTCATATTTGTATTTCTTTTGTTTTTCAATAGGATTCCTGCAGTATTTAAAGGTTCCTGTCAGAAAGTCTTTGTCCAAGCATATGTATCTGATTTGGTGGTCGTACCGTCTTCTTTCCTGGATAACTTTAAGCTTACGCTATTCTCCTCACCCACTTCTTTCTTAGTATCCGATTCAAGTCTATCATTTATATTTGGTTGTGAAACTAAATTTCTGACTAGTCACTTGTATTCTCTTAATATCTCTTATCATATAAGTTCAACCAATGCGAGGTAAGGTTCATACAATTATAGACTTAATTTTCTATCTAAAAGTATATTATATGACATATTTAATCCAATTAACTAGTTCTAAATAATCAGAAACTCCTCAGTCATAAAAATTCTGCAACTCAGTAGTTTTGACTAGTCTATCATATTTTAGAGATTACTCTTAGACAAACATCTAATTGGGATATAGTAAAATTCATTAGAAAATTAACTCGATTATCTTTCAAACAATATATAATATGATACCTTTTGTTTTTAAAATACTGACGAACTGAACCAGAATTCATAATTCACAGGGATAGACAGATTCTGCACACCCATTATAAGTGTGTTCAAAATATGGGATTCTCAATTTTTTTTAACCTCTTCAACCAAATTGGAATCAGTGTTGAAAACTTGGAATTAACCAAGTGAGTTTTTGGGGTAAATTTGAGCTGAATTTTAAGCAGGACCCTTTGTTCGAAATGCGCGGAAGATGGTTGGAATATGTTCTCCTTCCATTAGCGATGGACATTGTATATTCACATGTTCAATTCCATTTTCAAATGAATGAGGTGTTCAAGTCCAAAGTTGACTTAAAATAAGAGCTAAATGGGACAAAAAAGAGTAAAAACTCTTTAGTCCAATATTGAAAGTGATATGCAACAAACGAACATGTCTATTCAAAATGGTTGCGCATGTTCTGATAGAAGGATGTGTCTATTCAGGGACAACCCGTTTCAGCCAAATGGATGTGTCTGTTCAGTGAACGAATGTTGTGCCAGTTCTGACAGAATGAATGTGTCTGTTTAGGGATAACTCATTTCGGCCAAATGGATGTGTCTGTTTGGCGAAATGTGTCTGTTCGGAATAGTTGCGCCCGTTCCAATCGAGCAGATGTGTCTGTTAGGAAGGGTTGCACCTGCTACAACCAAAAAGTTTCCTCCGATTCCTATATAAAAGTACATATTTTCACTCCAATGGATCACTCACAGTTACTCACAACTGAGAATTCCAAAACTTAATCAACTACAATGAATACTTTAGTTCTTTAAAGAGGATTCTTTAAAGTACTGTTCAGATTTTAGAATTATGTCTGAAATCCAATTTTTAGTCCGTGTGTCCTTTTCCTACTTCCGGTCAAATGGAAGATACATGTCAACTTTAATTCGACTATACATGATTTTTCAAAGTGCTTTGCAGAACACGTGAAGGATTATTGTATCTTGAGAGATTAGAATCTATTATCCCATATGCACTATAATAAGAGACATAATTATCTTAAGGAGATTCACTTTATGCGTACCTCACTTCAAAATTTGGTTCTTATTCTATTTCTCTATCAGTTTATACTGACATTCAGTTTTGCACGAATTATTATTAATAAATATTTATCTTGTATAAATATTGAATGTGGAATTATTGAATTTCAATGTATGCTCTATCTATTTGAACTAATATTCTTACTACAGGGATCATGCTAAATAAAGTATTCATGCTAGAATATTTATTTTAATAAATATTATTACTAGATAAATTATTGTTGAATTTTCTTACTGATTTATTACTAATACGAGACTGACTAAACACCAGTCCAATTGGTGTCTAAGGAAAGAATTTGAAAAGTGGTTAACCACTTGATTTTCACCGACTTAGCCGATTAGACCAGTTGATCTTGATCTTGAACTAGATTGTCAAGACTAACAATCTTAAAACAATTATCGTGATTTTCTAGTGCAGGTTGCATCAACAATTTAATTTTGTTTATCGAGATTTCGTATCTCATAATTCCTATTTTACAAAATACTAACAGGAGATTTTTTTCTATTTAAAGAATTTATTTACGAAAATTGTTTCGACAATTTTTAGTTCCTCAAAATTACCGAGAACACGTATTAAAGTTGCTAATTTTTACTATGCTTGAATTGCAGAAAATGACTGATACTAATTAAGAGAGTACTGGTCGGGCACTAAGTGTGCCGATCGGGGAAAAACCGTGCACAAAAAGTATCGTTTTGAATTAAAAGTTAAAGTGTGAGTGCTTTGGCTTTCTCGATACTTCCGTTATAGCATAGAGGCTATACGGCTCGAATCCACAGGGACGGAAAGCGACAGAAACTTTATTGGTATGTTTACGCGTGTATTAACGGTTCTTCTATGTTTCAAAGAATGAAAAAAAGAAAACAAAGAATAAAAAGAGAAGTGTACGGTGGAAACAACGATAAAAATATTGAAGAGAACGTATTTGTGATTTTTGTCTTTATCTCTAAAACAAAGTAAAAAGGAAAGAAAACCCATGGCTACTAACTACTAATTACTCCACCAATATGCTAACCTCTTACTGATAGCTGTCTCACATCTATCCTTGGCCATCACTAGTCCTTGCTTCAAGAGCTTTATAAAGCATGACCCATAAAATCACTTTCACATTCAGACTCAACAAATAAGAGCAAGCTGCACTTAAACCATCAAAACTAACTAGAGCAAGAATGGAATAAAGTAATGGTAACTTATTAGAGAGTTAGATGTTAGAGTGTTAGAATCTATCGTCATGAGCCATCAGTGGCTCTTGCAAGAGCAAGGCCAAGAAGAGGCTATTAGATTCATGTGAATTATCAAGTAAGGAGTAAGTAAGTTAATGGTTAGTGGTTAGTTGTCATTAGAGAAAAGCTAAGCATGTAAAGAGTTAGAAAAGAAAGAAATAGAGATAAAGGAAGAACCTTTCATAAATTGTCACCCTTCATTACAAGAACTTTCTCTTCTATCCTATGATCACTCTCTTTCCTATTACATGATCTACAAAAATGAAAAATACAAAAGAAGATGAAGAAGAAGAACTAACTACCCTAAAGAGAAGAAATCTACTCTAAAAGCTCTCCTCCTTGTAAATTTTGGAACCAGGGGGATTTATCGGCCGGGGGAGCACCAGGGAAGGGATACGGGTCCACGCGTTGAAGATCGACACATGGCCCTACCATAAGGCCGCGAAAAGACGGTTTTTGCCACATTTTTGCGGCCATTTTGGGCCGCGTTGCAGCCTCCTGCTGCACACCACTCCTTGTACCTCTTATTGCTTTGTCTGAATCTACTCTCAGATTTGGCAGATAGGCTTCCCAAAGTCAATGGCAATATTTAGGCTCTAAAAATCACCAAATAAATGGGATTTTTGGGCTTCTTATTCATTTCATGCCATGGACCTAAAAACATACAAGAGAGGTATTATTAACAGAATTTAATATTGAATAAATGTGAAAATGTGGTATGAAATATGTAATTTTAGAGACTAATCACACCCCACACTTATCTTTTGCTCGTCCGAGCAAAACAGAAAAACTAAGTAAATTATTGCACAACTTTCGCAGGTGATATGTGCAACAAGCCGATAAACCTCTAGGTTTCCCCTAGAGGAGGAGTTTTATCTTTTGAGGGTTTTCAGTAGATTACACCCACAAAATTCATAAAGAAAGAAATCAAATGTTAGTATTTTGAAAATGCATTTTGAAATAGAGAAATGTGTTAAAATATTTTTGTGAAAATTTAAGTTATCAAAGGTCATAGGTTAATCATAAATTATTCTTTCTTAAACTAAGTCTAAATGCAAAATCTTGTTATAAATTAAACGTAAGAATTTAAAATTGAATCGATTCTTTGATCTTTCATAAAAACTCCTAGAAAATATACACTTTTTGAATAGTAAATTTTTTTGAGATATCAACTCTAACTTTCATGCCATTTATTTTGTATATATACATATATATATATTTGTTGGCCCAAAGGCCCATCACTCTAGTTTTAATGATGATTAACTCATGTAGTTATATTACTAATGATCTTGTGTTTATATAGTTTCAGATTTAGTGATCAGGATCTTAGTAGGTGCTTAGCTTCAACAAAGGCGTTTTGGAGCTAATGCATGTAGATTCAAGAGCTCGTGCGTCTAGATCGCATCTAGCAGTCGGTTGGAGTCAAGCTCTTTGGATCGTATTTGGATCGAGTCAGCTTGGAGAAGGACTTCTACAAGAAGACTTCGGTTTGTATTTAGTTTAGTTGTGTTTAGATTTGTGTAAAGATAGATAGTGTTGATATGCTCAAGTTTACACACACACAAGTTTAATATCTTTGGTTTTCGATTTAACCGGTTTTGGATTTCAAGATTCACATATATATGGTTTTCATGTATATATAGAATTAAAATAAGTTTACATGGTTTAATATATATTGGATTTCATCTATATACATATATGCTTCATATATTTAGAAAAACTTATTTTGATGATCCTATTCATGTGTTTGGAGTTTTGTAATTAACAAAACCTATTTTTAGATTTCATGTCAAAAATATAGATATATCACTTACATGTGTATTGGACTTTGTCCATACACTATGCTTAAAAAGAGTTTAAATATCTTGTTTTTGTATCTATACAAGTTTTAGAGAAAACGATTTTTCTTTCAAAATCCAAGTTTTGAAAAATACGGTTATTGTTTAAAGCCAAATATTTTATATCACAAAAATAGTTCAAATAGTTTGTAATATGTGTTGATTTTGGTCACACATATTGGTATTCAAATATCTTACAAGAACTTATTTTTGTAGAATTTATAGGATTTTATGGGATTTTATTGGAGTTAAAATGCCTAAATTTTAAATTCTGAAATCTCAGCCAGATGGTCCGGTCGACCGGACCAGTGGTCGGTCGACCGGACTGGTCGACCGATGTGCAGAGACTTGCACAAGGACCAGCCTAGAAGGCCAGTCGATCGCGTGGTCGACCGACTGAAACTACCCATGTCTCGGGTAGTGCCGGTCGACCGGAGGCACAATGGTCAGAAATATGACCGTTGGGTCGGTCAACTGGCCGGTCGACCGGAAGGGCATTCTGGGCTTTTTCTGGCTACAACGGCTCTTTTGTTTGAGAGGCTATAAATAAGCCATCTCTTGGGCTATTTTCAATAAGAATTTAGAGAGCTATTTTCCCATCTTTACAAGTATTTTTGCAACAAGTTTTTGAAGAGTTTTGTGCCAAAAAGATTTACCTTTTATTTGTTTTCAAGTGTTAGAAAAATCAAAGAAAAGTAGAGTCTTTGGGAATTTGGTTTTGATCTTCATTCTTATATCCATCTAGTATTTTTCCCAAGTATTTTTCTTTGTGATTTATTTTTCAAACACTTTGTTTTTCTCACACTTGAGCTATCATCTCTATCCTATCTATAGGATCTTGTTTTTAGTGAGAAAAATTATTTGTAGTCTATTGTGATCACCAAGAGTTATTTGTGGTTTATTGTGATCACCAAGTTTGTAATCTTTCTTTGCTTTGGGTTGTGGTTATCCTTCTTATGTAGAGGAGATTGTGGTTGTTGTTTGGCTGTGTGCCTTTATCCCTCTTGCGTAGAGGTGATTCTTGTTTGGCTTTGTACCCATCCCTCTTGTGTAGAGGTGATTGAGTTTTGACTTTGTGCCTTACCTATTGAGTAGAGGTAGTTGTATTTGAGAGTGGAGTTGTGTACTCCAAGTGTAGAGTTGTAATTTCTCGGTGGAGGTTCCCTTTGTGGGAGGTCCTGTGTGGACATAGTGGAAATCCTTCTGTATGAAGGCGGGGACGTAGAGCAGTGGCTCGAACCTCAAAACATATCTTGGTGTTTATGTTTGATCCACTATCTCTAAACTCTATCTCTCTTATATCCTGCATTGCTTTATATTGTTCATATCTTATACATGCTTGGTATTGTCTGTGCGCCCATACTTGTGTTGAACTAAGAGAGCTTTATTTAGCACCTCAACTCTTATTTAGACGAATCAAGAGGAGAAAGTCCAGAGCCCTTCACCGAGAATTCGGCTACATTCTTTGGTTACACATAGTGTGATGCAATTAGTTTTTAATTCTGCATCATTTGTCATTAGATTAGCTAATACACATATTCACCCCCCTCTAGGTGTATTTTCAATATTTTTTATCTTTTTCTTCTTATAATTTTCTTAGGGTTTCTTGTTTATCCGCGTAGCGAGTCTTTAGCCGGTGACTCCCAAACCAGATGGTTTTAGGGCACCAGATGAGAAAAACACCCGGGCTTAAGGACTCGAGTAGACAAGGCCACAAAACTAAGATAGATTATTTTGTTTTTTTGTCCATCATTTTATGCATGAATAATCATGCTTCCTAAGGTATACTTACCCAGCTTCAATAAGTGATTTTTATTATCATCATTTTTTTATATTTTTTTAAGGCATTTTCAGTCTTTGTTTCATTCCCAAAAAAATTGTGTAAGTGTGAAGTGCATATATCTAAGGAAAAAAATTCAAGATCAAGTTATCTTTTCTATCTTACTTTCTTATCCTAAAATTAAATAAGATCTATTATTTTGACTCGGTTAAAGAATTCATATTTTTAGGTCTTCTTAATTCCTAAGATTCTATTAATTTTTTAAATAAATCAAAACTATTTTTTCTTATTTCAAAAAATTTTGTAAAAAGAAAAGAAAAGAGTTTTTATACATAGGAGAAATCTAAAAATTTCTAAAAAGAACTGTAAAAGAAAGAAAATTTAAAACAAACTATGTTAGTAAACCTTCCCCCACACTTATCTCATGCATTATCCTTAATACATTGTGAATGTGTATATGCATGAAACAAATGGAAGGGAAGGAAAATTACCTCATGGTGGTGGTTCTAGTGGTGGTCAGATTGGGCCAAGCGTTGTTACCTAATCAATATAATGCAGTGGTTCACAGAACCCACCATTAGTAACCTCTTTTCTATTTACATATTTACAATCCCAATATGAATAGGATCATGCAAGATCCTAACATGAAAATTATTCCCTTTATGTCACGTCCCGCTTCCCAAAATACGTGGAAACAGAGTCGCGACGAGAGTCGACGACGTATATACGCGAGAAAAATACCCCAAGTATACACGCTAAGTCTAAAGTAACCTGAACAAGCTATAAATCTAAGCCATAATAAATCAATAATCACTGCAATATCACATATAAGCATCCACACATGACATTATTAAAAAGAACTGAAATAAAGACTGAATCAGATATACATGAATCAAGAAACGTATAAAGACAAGAATAAAAGGAGACAAGAATACCAGAATAAAAAAGAGAGAACTCCAACTCCTCGCGAAGCGTACGATCACACGAACGCCTGAACAATGTAAGAAGGTGTCCAAAATCCTGGACGTGCGAATTCAGGGTCATTAGAAGCGACCTAATGAGTGTATTTATAAAGGAAAGGTGTTCGTGCATAATAACAATATAAGCAATAACAACATGATAACTGAAATAAACGATAACAGAATAATCAATATCAAGAACAAAGTTATAAACGATAATTTACTGATATCATGATAAAAGGAAACAATAAATGTCAAAATGTGTAATCTAGCATATGTCACTAGTCTGGTATACAATCTGATCATGTGTACAATTATATGTCTATTATAGTTTATATACGTACAGTCAGGTAATTACGGTCAGTCACAATACACTATAAACAGTACATTATCATTTATTATGTCAGCGAATACCAATTGTCATCTGTAATAGATGCATCCCATACTACGCCTACTGCACATGTCAATTAGGGTCCTAAGTTATTAAAACTGATTGATTAGACACATCGTCCATGTTTTAGGGTAGGTTCCGTACATATTCGGATCCACAACCCAATCACCTGGCGCTGAACCAGGTCCTACCGCTAGGTAGTCAATAACAATAACAATAATAATAACACTAACAATATGAACAATACAGGATGTTAGTCATCCCTCGGAACCCTGCAGTGAAATCATATCTCGGCTGCACAACCTATATCCTAGGTCCACCCAAAATACAGACGCTGTCTCCTCCATCAATTTCCCGGTGTAAGTTGTTCAATTGCATTATTATTTATAACAATCAATATCTATGCTATTTCGATTACTGGGATGATACGGGGACAGTAACAAGATCAATGATGTAACAACAACAATGTGGATAATATTACCGTGTAAACGGTAGAACAATGGAGCAATGCATATGTTACGGTTTGACAATATTTTCCCAGTAACTTTCAATAATATGAATTAATACAATAATAAATTCAGATACTGCTCAATGGACAGTTTTATCTAGAATTGATCAACATCCATCCATCTGCACTAGGTACAATAGTAACTGATCCATCAACCAATAGTCCCAATACAGTTACCATGAACATCAAGTATCAATCTATGTTACATATAATCTCAAAAATAATCAAGAACATTAAATACTAGATTTGTGTTAGAATACCTGATATTGTAAACCTTGAGTCCAGTAAATAGTTAATCAGTTCTTTCATCACAACCAATCTACTTTATTTATCTGAGTGATCAATATGTCCCTCCTCTAAATCAGTGATGTATACAAGTATCAATATCTAAAAAAATTTACTCCACCATATCTAAATAGTCATCGCTA
Source organism: Agave tequilana (assembly GCA_038442645.1). Classification (NCBI taxonomy): domain Eukaryota; kingdom Viridiplantae; phylum Streptophyta; class Magnoliopsida; order Asparagales; family Asparagaceae; genus Agave; species Agave tequilana. Next base: position 232,419 of record JAVJIF010005034.1, on the reverse strand, counting down.
TCCAAATCTAATCCAGATCATCGATCAACCCTCAGTTCCATCAAGTTCAATCAAAAGGATCAAAATCTAATGTAACTAATCAAATGTGCAAATGTATAATCCACAAGTTCTGATCAGTCCAATCAAATACATATTTCACAACTCAAGGTCAGCTCCACTCCAATCGAGTCTACTGACAATTCTAAGTCCAAGATCCCTTCTTTTAACAAAGAATTTTCTATTAATCAACCATCGATATTTAATTAACTTCCATCTAGTTCATCTCCAATAAGGAAGAATCAAGTCTTATAATAATCAAGTCTGATAATAACTCATACAACTATCCACTTATTTAACTATGATCACAACTAATGATCGTCAAGCCTCAATCAGATTACAGTTTAAATAAATTATATCAGGATCCGAATCAAACTAGTAAAATGACTAAATATGAATTGAGAAAACAGCTAATATCACAGTGTTAGAATATCGAGTCTAAATATCCTTAAACATCAAATATATCACTGATTCATCATCACCAAAATCTAACTCTCCTACAGCTTAATAATTTATAACAAATAATTTACTACGTATTAGTCAAACTCCGCTATTCTAATTAATCTAGTCTGCTACCAACCCTAAGTCAACTCAACTTCAATTTAGTCCATCAAAATATCCAACATAGTAAAACTCTAAGTCGATCTCCACTATTTGGTCTTAGTACCCGGTTCTAGTATAGGAGATCCAATTTATCAATGAAACATCTAATTTAATTTATCCTCAATTTATATTTCAATTATCAACCTGTTATTATCAATAAGGAAGGTTATGCCTAATATTCATATACTTAGAATACTGGACAAATTCTATAACAGTTTAAATGACCTATCAATAAAATAGTACCAAGGCATCACAGTATAATAATAGTTGAGCATGAGTAAAATAATGCAGAAATCAAATATATATTCACATGAAATGATAGGATAAAATGCTTGAATTAAAAATAGACCAATAAACAAACACTTACATGAAATGACGTGGTTTTTGAACCGAATCGTCGTCTGGTCTTTACTGCACGAGCCGGTACGGATCTCCGGATCATCCCATGGGTCCGGATTGCACGAACGTGTCCGAAATCACTGCAACACTCATCCAAACACACATAGACACACGCACACATAGTCAAGCTTACGTACATACATATACGTACTTAGATACACTACATATACATATATACACTCTTATATATACACTCATATACACTCAAGCACTCACTTGCACACAATTTAACACGCACACAACATATAACATAACACACATTCATACAAACACTCACTCAAAATTACAATTATACCCAAGACACACATTATATAATACAAAAATGTACAAACATAATCATAATAATAAACATGTAAATGAAGGACAAAGAGGCAAACCAATAGAAGAACTTGAAGTTAAGAGAGTGGGAGAAGCTCACGACAAGGGGAGGCAACCATCGATGGTGGGCTCCGATGAAGAGAGGACGATCACCTTGCGTTGGCTCGGCCAAAGGAAAGGGCAGTCAAGCGAACTCGACAAAGTAGAAAACCAAGAGGGAGGAACCAAGCATGAGGATGTTGGCGTGGTTGGTGACCTGTGCTGCCGCCACTGTGGGTGACCACGAGAGGAGGAGGCTCAGGTGCTGATGTGGTAAGGGGGTTTAGCCTTGGCTGTTGGAGGGGGTTTCACGGGGAAGCGATGAAGGCCATGGTGCTCGGGCTCCGGGGTTGAGAGAAAAGAAGGGTTACATTTTAGGTTAGAGAATAAGATGGATTAGAGGATGCTTATATAGGGTAAGCTATTGGGTAGGTGGGTTTAGAGATTGAGATTATATAGGATAATTGGTTAGGATTTAGGATTTAGTTAGGATTTGATTTTAATAGATAGGATTATGGGTTGGGTTTGGATTTAATAGACAGGATTTGGATTATATATTAGTTAGGACTAAGACATATATTAGTTAGGATTTGAATTAGTTAAGATTAGGATGGATTTATTATTAGGATTTAAAATTAATTGTTTAAGATAGGATTTATTGTTAGGATTAGATATGATTTTGATAGATAATTTAGGATTTGGTTAATAGGATTTAGATTAAATAGATAAGATTCTAGGTTGGGATTTAATAGATATGATTAAAATTTGGATTGTGGGTTTGGGTTTAATGGATGCAGGCTTATTGGATATGGGTTTAGATAAAGGTTAATGGGCAGTGGGCTTGAGGTTAAGATAATTTTGTTAGTTAGGATTTGATTTAATAATTAGGATTAGATTTTGGGGAGTTGGGTTATTAAGATTAGAATTTATTAGTTATGATTAGGATTTTGATTTTAGGATTTGGATAATGAGTTGAGTTTGGGTACGGGTTGGATTCATAGGTATGAGTTTGAATTAAATGGGTTACAAGATAATAGGATTTTATGGTTAGGATTTTGATTTAATTGTGATATGATTAGGATTATAGATAGGGTTGTGGGTTTGGGCTTATTGGGTTTCATAATTAACTAGGAATGAAAATTGTAAAAAGAAAGATTACTTAACAAGGGGCATGTTTGTTTCACCGCAAAACGTCATAAGTCGTAAGTCGTAAAATAAGAATGAAAAAAGTGAACTGTAGCAGAGAAAATATATTGTGTTTTACGGTGTTCGATTAGTAAAGTGAAAGTGTAAATGGGAAAATATATTGTGTTTTATGGTGTTTGGTTGGTAAAGTGAAAGTGTGAATGAAAAAGTATATTGTGTTTTATTTTGTTTGGTTGGTAATGTAAAAGTGTAAGTGGAAAAGTTGACCACAAAATTAACTGTAGCAGTGATTTAAATATTATAAATACTATTAAATTAAATCTACTATTGAAAATTAAATTGTATTAATAAATTTGAGATAAAATATTAATAATTTTAATATTTTACTTGTAACAATAATATTAATAAAATATTAGTATAATTAGAAAAATATTACTAAAATATTAACTAAATAAATAATTATAAAAATTTAAGAAAATCTAAAGAACATTAATAAAATTTAAGAATACTAATAAAACATAAATATTAAAAAAATTTAAGAAATATAATAAAATATAGTTATAATTTTATCATATTATAAAATACTTAAAAATTATTATAATATTAAATTTTATTTAATATTATTGTAATATTATAAATATATAAAATTAACAAAGTAAAATATAATTATAAATTTAATAATAAATTAGTATTATAATATTATAATAATGAATTATTATTACAATATTAACATAAAAAATATTAATATAATAATAAAGTATATTATAATATTAATAAAGAAATTATTTATACTAAGAAATAAATGAATTAAATATATAGTAATTTTATATTAAAGCATATTATTGTTATATTAATAAAATATAAAATATAAATAAATATTAAAAAATGGTATAAATATAAATAAAATAATAAAATATTAAATAATAATATTAAATAAAAATAATAAAATATTAAATATTAAAACAATTTTAAAAATAATAAAAAACTAAAAATTATAAATATAAAATAATTAAATAATTATATAAAAATTAAATACTAGTAAAATATTAAATATATACTAATATTAAATTATATATTGATTATTAAGTAACTGGTTTGGACTGCAAGTGTACTACAAGTGAGATTTACATGACCACAAAATTAACTATAGCAGCTGTCAGTTGGAAAATGTAGATGTAAAAGTGAGATTTATATGACCACAAAATTAACTTTAACAACTGCAAGTGAGAAAATAAGAATTGCATTTTGCAAGTTGTTTTGCAGCGAAAAATGGAAAAAAAGTTTTACGACTTATGACTTGCGGCGTTTTGCGGCGAAACAAACAGACCCATGGTCAGGGCTCAAGTTTGGGCTAAAGGCTAGAAAAAAATAAAGATAACAATAATAATAAGAATAATAATACAAAGAAAAATGAGAAAACTAAAACATGATAATAACAACAATAATAATATCACTAATGATAATTAATAATAATCATAATAATAATAACAACTATAGAATTAATAATAATAATAATACTAACAATAATTATAAGCCATAAACAAAGTAATTAATAATAAAATAATAAATCAAATCAGATAACTATAAAAAATATTAAAACTATATATTGATTATGGATATTACATTCTATCCACCTTATAAAAATTTCATCCTAGAAATTTCGATAAGACGGGGAATAATAATAAAAATCAAGTTAAGGGAGAAGATAAAGCTTCGACGTCACTTCTTGTTGCATCATGGGTCACTACGCTTTCGCTGCACACTCTAATCTCTGTTACCGGCTTCAGAATGGAGTGACTAACTTCAAGAGACAAGATCAGAAAATAGAATCAACAAGAAAAATAGGAATCAAGATGGAATCAAGATTACTCTAGAAGAAGAGATGCAATCAGAAAGATCGAAAGATCAAAGAGATGGATTTTCAAAGTGAAGACAGTCAATTCCAAGTGGAGTCAATATCATTGTATAGATAGTATATATACATAATATTATAACTATAGTTTGTTTCAAGTTACCGGTATTAACTAGGTCCTTTTTGATTAAACCTGACTCTGATACTAAAGAATCCCTGTCATGCCCAGCTTCTCAAAATACGTGGAAACAGAGTCGCAACGAGAGTCGGCGATGTACATATACGAGGAAAATACCCCATTTATACACGCTAAGCCTAAAGTAACCTGAATAAGCCATAAATCTAAGCAATAATAAATCAACGATCACTGTAATATCACATATAAGCATCCACGCATGATATCATATAAAAAGAACTTGAATAAAGACTGAACCTGATATACATGAATCAAGAAACATATAGAGACAGGAATAAAAAGAGGCAAGAATACCAGAATAAAAAAGAGAGAACTCTAACACCTCGCGAAGCTTACGATCACACGAACACCTGAACAATGTAAGAGGTGTCCAAAATCCTGGACGTGCGAATCCAGGGTCGTTGGAAGTGAACTATGAGTGTATTTATAAAGGGAAAGGTATTCGTGCATAATAACAATATAAGCAATAACAACATGATAACTGAAATAAACGATAACAGAATAATCAATATGAAGAACAAAGTTATAAACGATATTTTACTGATATCATGATAAAAGGAAACAACAAATGTCAAAATGTGTAACCTAGCATATGTCACTAGTCTGGTATACAATCTGGTCATGTGTACAATCATATGCCTATCATTGTTTATATACATACAGTCAGGTAATTACAGTCAGTCACAATACACTATAAACAAGACATTATCATTTATTATGTCAGCGAACACCAATTGCCACCTATAATAGACGCATCCCATACTACGCCTACTGCACGTGTCAATCAGGGTCCTCAGTTATTTAAACTGATTGGTTAGACACATCGTCCATATTTTAGGTGGGTTCCGTACATATTCGGATCCACGGCCCAATCACCTGGCGCTGAACTAGGTCCTATCGCTAGGTAGTTAATAACAATAACAATAACACTAACAATATGAACAATACATGATGTTAGTTATCCCTCGGACCCTGCAGTGAAATTATATCTCGGCTGCGCAACCTGTATCCTAGGTCCACCCAAAATACAGACGCTGTCTCCTCCATCAATTTCTTGAATCCCGGTGTAAGTTGTTCAATTGCATTATTATTTATAACAATCAATATCCATGCTATTTCGATTACTTGGATGATACGGTGACAGTAACAAGATCAATAATGTAACAACAACAATGTGGACAATATTACCATATAAACGGTAGAACAATGGAACAATGCAAATGTTATGATCTGACAATATTTTCTCAATAACTTTCAATAACATGAATTAATATAATAACAAATTCAGATACTGCTCAATGGACAGTCTCATCTAGAACTGATCAACATCTCATCCATCTACACTAGGATACAATAGTAACTGATCCATCAACTAATAGTCCCAATATAATTACCATGAACATCAAGTATCAATCCATGTTACATATAATCTCAAAATCATCAAGAACATCAAAATACCAGATCTGTATCAGGATACCTAATATTGTAAACCTTGAGTCCAGTAAATAGTTAATCAGTTCTTTCATCACAACCAATCTAGTTTAATTATCTGAGTCATCAATATGTCCCTCCTCTAAATCAGTGATGTAAACAAGTCTTAATATCTAAAATAAATACACTCCACCATATCTTAATAGTCATCGCTATTCAAATCCAATCCATATTATCGATCAACCCTCAGTTCTATCAAGCTCAATCATAAGGATCCAAATCTAATATAACTAATCAAATGTGCAAACGTATAATCCACGAGTTCTGATCAGTCCAGTCAAACACATATTTCTCAACTCAAGGTCAGCTCCACTCCAATCGAGTCTACTGACAAGTCTAAGTCCAAGATCCCTTCTTTTAACAAAGAATTTCCTATTTAATCAACCATCAATATTTAATTAACTTCCATCTAGTTCATCTCCAACAAGGAAGAATCAAGTCCAATAATAATCAAGTCCGATAATAACTCATACAACTATCCACTTATCTAACTATGATCACAACTAATAGTCGTCAAGCCTCAATCAGATTACAGTTTAAATACATTATATCAGGATCCGAATCAAAGTAGTATAATGACTAAATATGAATTGAGAAAACTGCTAATATCACACTGTTAGAATATTGAGTCTAAATATCCTTAACATCAAATATATCACTGATTCATTATCACCAAAATTCAACTCTCCTACAACTTAATAATTTATAACAAATAATTTACTACGTATCTGTAAAAATCTGCTATTCTAGTTAATCTAGTCTGCTACCAACCCTAAGTCAACTCAACTTCAACTTAGTCCATCAAAATATCCAACATAGTAAAACTCTAAGTCAATCTCCACTATTTGGTCCCATTACCCGGTTCTAGTATAGGAGACCCAATTTATCAATGAAACATGTCATTTAATTTATCCACAATTTATATTTCAATTATCAACCTGTTATTATAAATAAGGAAGGTTATGCCTAATACTCATATACTAAGAATACTGGACCAATTCTATAACAGTGTAAATGACATATTAATAAAATAGTACCAAGGCATCACAGTATAATAATAGTTAGGCATGAGTAAAATAATGAAGAAATCAGATGCATATTCGCATGAAATGATAAGATAAAATACTTGAATTAGAAATAGACCAATAGAAAAACACTCATTTGAAATGATGTGATTTTTGAATTGAATCGTTGTCTAGTCTTCACTGTACGAACTAGTACAGATCTCCGGATTATCCCATGGGTCCAAATTGCACGAACGCTTCCAAAATCATTGCAACACGCATCCAAACGCACATAGACACACGTACACATAGTCAAGCATACATACATATATATATATACGTACTTAAATACACTACATATACTTATATACAGTCTTATATATACAACCATATACACTCAAGCACTCACTTGCACACAATTTAACTCACGCACACAGCACACAACAGCACACTCATTCACACAAACACTCACTCAAAATTATAATTATACCCAAGACACACATTATATAATATAAAAATATACAAACATAATCATAATAATAAACATGTAAATGAAGGACAAAGAGGGAGACCAATAGAAGAACTTGAAGTTCAGAGAGTGGGGGAAGCTCACAGCAAGGGGAGGTAGCCATCAACGACGGGCTCTGGCGAGGAGAGGACGATGTCCTTGCGTTGGTTCGGCCAAAGGAAAGGGCGACCAAAGGAAAGGGCACCCAAAGGGACTCGACAAAGTAGAAAACCAAGAGGGAGGAACCGAGCATGGAGATGTTGGCTTGGTTGGCGGCCTGTGCTGCCACCGCTATGGGTGACCACAGGAGGAGGAGGCTCAGGTGTTGGTGTGGTAAGGGGGTTTGGCCTTGGCTGTTGGAGGGGGTTTCACGGGGAAGCTATGGAGGCCATGGTGCTCGAGCTCCGGGGTTAAGAGAAAAGAAGGGTTATGGTTTAGGTCAGGGAATAAGATGGATTAGAGGATGCTAATATAGGGTAAGCTATTGGGTAGGTAGGTGATCGAGCTAAACCTGCAAAAAAAATTATAGAAATTTAGAACAGTGCTAGGTCCTCAATTCTACCATGTAGCCTAGGGCTAACGGGTGGTAATCCACAGGGAGGGACAGCAATGAAAGCGTTATGTAAGTTTCTCTCTTTTAATTTATCAAAACTAGTTAATATTTCTCTTCTCAATTTTATAAAAATAAAATAAAATTATTATGTTAAGTAAAAAGGAGATGATAGAAGAAGAGATTGTGGTGTTGTTGTTTTATTTATAAAAAAGGAAAGACTAAAAAAATAATTATAACTCTAAACTAATGAACTGAAAAAGAAAATAAAAAGATTACTTACCTATACCGTTGAATCATAAGAAAGACTTGCCTCAGTATGAAGTAAAGCAAAGCAAATAGAAAGAGTAACATGAACATGGTGCTTGGTCAGATTGAGTACGATGAAGAAAAGTGGGAAAACTCCATTGATGTCACCTTCAATATAAGTCTCTTAAAAAAGAATTATAATAGTGTCACTCTACAATAATTCTATTCTCTTTTCTCATGTAACTCTCTCTATCCTAAAAGAAAATAAAAATAAAAATTACATTGAAGAAGAAAACAAAAACCTAAACTAAAGCACTCTCTCTGAGATGGTGTCCCTTTTGCCTTCGAGGTATGAGGATATTTATAGGAGAAAACCAGAGAGATAGAAAGCATATGAAGATAGGAAGATCTGAATTTTTCTGAATTTGAATTCTCCCCTTATCTCCAAACTTGATTTGATTTATCCAGAAATTCAATTCTGATCTACAGGCTGTTGGCGTGTTGATTGCTAAATATCACTTATCAAATGATAGAATTGGAATGAGTGATCAACAGACAAATTCTAGCCCTTTAAGTTTTCTTTATGTAGAATCTTGAATTATCAGATTTATGTTTCGGTAGCGAAAGTTATGATTAAAATTCTAAACTATATCCAGCCTGAATCCGAATTTAAATTGCTTTTATCCTCTTTGATTTTCAGTTTGTCTTCTAGAATTGATAAGATATACATTTATCTTTAGCAAAACTGATAGGGTTTTTTAAATAATCCATTTTTTCCTTGAAATTAGATGATATTATCTTATCTGATTTATCTAGTTTTCAGATAAGATAGCCTTTAGAACCTTTAGATTTGAATCGATCCCCTTTCGTTTGAACTTTTGAATTTAATTGGACAAATTTTATGATTATCTTCTCCCTATCATACCTTGCATGAATTAAGATATTAAGACAAGTGACAGAATATATGTAGGAATGTAATAATGTTTATGCAACATATGTGTCCAAACACACTCCCACACTTATCTTTTGCTTGTCCTCGAGCAAAACAAAACTAACCTAAGGTTTTTATTGGACCACTTTCACAGGTTACGCGATTGCACTTAGCATGTGCAACAAGCCTTTAAACCTTTAGGTTACCCCTAGAGGAGGAGTTATAGTCTCCTGAGGGTTTTCAGTGGATTACACCTACAAAATCCATGAAGAAAAAAAATGAATTATTAGTTTTTTTTTTTTGAAAACGCATTTTGAAAAGAACAAATATTTGAAGTATTAATGTAAAATTTCAAGTTATCTATAAGTCATAAGATTATCAAAACTTAGTCATTCCTAAACTTAGTCTTTATTCAAAAACTTATTTTCAATTAAGGTAAGGATTAAAATTGTATTTCTCATCTAGTCTATTATTTTACCCTAAGTTATATGCATCTTGTGACTGTGAAAATTTGGCTTATTTGAACTTGTACAGAAATAAACATTTAGAAATAGATTAAAAAAGTGCAAAGTTGCTCAATGCTATCGCTATAGCAAGTGGCTATGCGGGTCGTGATCCACAAGGAGGGACTGCGATGGAAGCTTTTAGTAAATTCTTTCTAAAGGTTATGAATATTGGTTAAAGTATTTCTTCTTTGTTTTTAAAGAAAACAAAATAAATATGAGTTAGGTTAGAAAGAAAATGGAAAGAGATAGAAGAAGAGATGGTGTTATTTTTGAAATTATTTTTTAAGTTAAAAGGAAGAAATGAAAAGAGCAAGGAAAGTGATGTTTTAATCTAAGGAATTAAAAGAAAGAAAAACTAAAAATTCACTTACCTTTTTGGTGAACCTTAAAACCAATGCAATAACTTACCTTGTCTTGAAGGCGATCCAACATGGCACATAGGATCTTCCCCATTTTAAACCAGTTTAACAAAAGAAAATGTAAGCAGAAAATAATTCTTAACCATTATACGATTAGGAAAAGATATCCATCATCATAAGGCATCAGTGACACTTGCAAAGGCAAGGTAGATTCGAGGGTATAGGATTCACTTGGATTACAAATCACAGAAGAAGCAACTAAAGTAAAAAAGAAGAAGAACATAAAATGTAACTTTGATTGAAATAAAGTAACAATAAAAGAAATGAGGAAACTTACACTGGTGTCACTCTCAACCTTGTTTCTCTTTCTCTCATGAAATTTTTCTCTGATCTTAGTTATATAAATAAAATAGAAAATTACATAAAGAAAAACAAAAATCTAAGTTAAACTACAAGCCTAAGCCTACTCTCTATTCTCTACTGGAGTGGTGCTCTTTTGCCTCTGAAATTGTAGGTATTTATAGGGGAAATAGGGAGGGGAGAGCACGCTTGAAGATGAGACCAAATCGCTGGCCTAACAGAAAAGATTTTCTGATAAGATTGGAGATAAGGTTGGAGATATGGACAAAATCGCTAGCCAAAAGAAAAGATCTTCTGATAAGGTTGGTGATAAAATTAGAGATAAATATTTGTTTATCCCTTGATCTTAAGTTGGATTGTGTCTTGTCTCTCTAAATCTTCTAAATATACATCTCAATCATTTTGATATCCCTTCGTATATTGGTAGGGTTGATTTTGGACTTCTAAATTGCCTCTATCCTTATTTATCCTCATTGATTCTCCAAACAGCCAAATGGATCCATATAAGTCCGATTAAACTAGTATTTATTTTGTATCATCTTCTCTTCCTTCATTAATCATATCCTGCATGAATTAAACATTAGAACAAGGTGATTAGTAGATTTATTACAAGATATGTGTCAAAATGTACTAATAATAATGCAATATATGTGTACAGTCAGGAATGTTTGAACAATCAAACCCTATCTGCGAGCCAGTTGCTCGCCAATTCGGGTATGATTAACTGTATGTAGGTAACTCGAATTCAGGCCTCCATTTCAGTGGCAAGCTTAACGAAGTCGCAAGGGCATGATACTTCAATGTGGCTGGAGGAACAGAAGCGAGATTCAACTACCACAGAAGATACCAAACTCCTACCCCAGCCTTGGATTCTGCATACGGTATGTTATAATGGACTCAGTCTCAGAGTGTAATATGAATAAAAGCTGCATCAGGTGGATCAAGGCTATGTTCCAAGCTAAGAAGGGCTCCAAGAACACCCGCCTGAAGGCGATGGAAAAATTTTTTCCGGCTGAGCTTGAGGCTGGTCATACAGAAGCCACCTGACATGGAAAGGAGCCTATTGAAGAACCCCATCAAAAAAGCTCGCGAGGCATGGTTGTGAAGTGTACTTGATCTTAGTATACTGAGGCTGGTTCGAGTTAGAAGAAGACGCGACGGAAACCTATGGCTGAAGCTCCTTCTAAGCAAACTTCTACATCTGGAGTAGAGACTAAGTCTGTCCATGTTGGCTCCAAAGATAGTGAAGATGAGATTCCACTACATCTGAGAAGCCGTCGCACCAGAGATCCTATAGTGGCTATGGTCGAGGAATTATCGAAAGAAACTACAAAAGGTAGGAAACTAGATATGAACTAGTGCCGACTCTTGTGCCCACTATGATTGCTCCCTCAGGCTTTCTTCAGGGTCAAGAGAAAAGTACTGACCCTTCTGCAGGGATTCCAGAGCAAGGTCCCACCACTGGTCTTGTCAGGGTTAGGCTTCCTGCTGCTGGAGTTTCATCTACTCTAGTATCATCTTCATCATCAAGTGAGAAGCTGGATTACTCAGGAGATGATATTGACTGGGATGACTTGTGTCCTGCTTCTGACACTAGTAAGTTTTCACTTCTGACCAAAGAGGAGATGCAGATAGTTGCTCGGAGAAGGAATTGTCACTTGGAGGGATCGCTACCACTGAGGGTATTCTTTCTACCCTACTCGATACTTTTCTTATCAATCATATAGATGTTGTTTTAATACTGATTAGTCTTCAATTGTACATTATTATATCACATTTTTCTACCAATTTATGAATAAAATATCGTTTCTAAACTGTGTTTTGGTCTATTTTGCAGATAATCAAGAGTCTAGGGGAAAAGGAGTAATAAGAGCTTAATTAAACCCATTTTTGGGTAATTAAATCCGATTTCTTGGAGGCCAAGCTAGAGAGTTTCTAGAAGATACATTAAATCTAGATGTTGGCGGGTGCCTGACGATAATCTGGACGCAAATAACCGAATCCAAGCATATCTGGAAGGTCCCTGAAGTAAGGCGAAGTCGCTCCCAAAATCAGGGACCTAAGTCCCTGGTTTTGCCGCGAAAATGTGGCTATAATCATGTTTTTGCAGCAATATTGGCGAGCCACGCGTCAATTTTTGACGCGCGACCTCGTCTCGTCTTCTAGAAGCTCCTTTTACCTATAAACACCCCCGCAGAGACCTGAAACGTACACATATTGAAAAATAGGCTAGGTTTTCACTCTTTTAGTGTAGGTTAGTGTAGGTGTTCTTCTTTTCTTTTCTTTTCTTTTATATTTTCATTTAATTTTTAGATCATATATTAGGGCTGAGGGATTTAGAGAGAGAAAGAGAGAGATTGATGTAATAGATGATAACAATCTATGTAAAGGTGTTTCCTTTCTTCTCCATTGTAATCTTCTTCATCTTCTACATGATACTTAGCTAATTTTTCTTCTCATGGCAATCTAACTACTAACCACTAAATATCTAACCTCCTACTTGATAATCCACATGAATCTAATAGCCTCTACAAGGCCTTGCTTTTGCAAGAGTCATTGATGGCTCATGATGATGGATTCTAACGTTCTAATATTTCTAACATTTCTAACATCTAACCCACTAACTTGCTAACTTGCAATGTCTTCTTTATTTCATGCTCACCTCAAACCAGTTTTGATGATTTAATAGTAACTTGCAACTTGTTGTGTGGTTGGATATGTTGTTTGAATGTGGAAGAATAATCTTATGAGTCTTGCTTTGTATCGTCTCTTGAAGCTAAGGACTAGTGATGGCCAAGGATCTATATGAGGCAACTATCACTAAGAAGTTAGCATAGTTAGTAGAGCATTTAGTAGTTAGTAGCCATGAGTTTTCTTTTATCTTATTTTAAAAATCAATTTCAAACCCTTTTAGCCTTTTCTTCATTGTTTTCACCAATTTCTTAGTTCATCATTGTTTCATCTTCTTTTTTGGTTGTCAAAATCACTTCTCTTTTATTTTCACATAGTCGTTTTATCGCCTTCTTCACCTATCACTTCAGGATTTTTTTTTTTTTTTATCTCATTCTAATTCTTTAACAAAGAAAAATTTGTTAACATACGACGTGAATAAGAACTGTTAATGCTTCAATCGCCTCTCGTTCCTGTGGATTCGACCCGTTGAGCTAATGCTATAATGGAAGTATCGAGGGAACATTAGCATACATATATAATTTATACTGATTTCAAAATACACATTTTTGAGTGCTAGGTTTCGCCCTGATCAAATTTTGGCGCTGTTACCGGGGATGGGAATGGTTTTGATTTCACATTTTTGTTAACAATTTCTTCTCTGTTTGGTGTGCAGGGCAATTTTTACAGAATTTTTACATTACAGAAGTCTACTCTTGCTTGTCTCATCTGCTCTAGAAAGCAAAAGGCTTGCTTCTAAAACTTTGCCGCGAAAATCAAAGAAAAGCCGCAAAAACGCGGCAATTTTGTGGCAATTGTACTTTGTCTTTTGCAGGGAATTTGCAAGTTGCATATATTGATATATTCTGCTACTAATTATCTGCTTTGATTGCCTACACGTTGTAATAAACTAAGAACTAAAATCAGTAATTGGATATAATTTAGACATTTGCATTTATGCACGTGTCAATTCAATTCCAATATACTGTATTTTGTTCTGTTGTTGTGATCTGAACTGAGGTGTACATATGGCATTGCATATAGCATAGGACAAAAAAGTGGGTGATTTACTCACTTTGTGTGTTATTCTTATCTATATTGCACACTTGCACGGATTAAACTTAAGGGCATAACCCAATACAAAATAAGGTGGAGATTTCATCACCCTTCCTTAGCCCAAAAACCTCCCCACTAACACAACCCACGCCCTAATAAAAATTGATAGACGTTGGCCCCTAAGGACATCTCAGACTCATTAAGAGATTGACTGAGAATGGAACTTGTTTTGAATCTTACTCTTGTGAAATCAGTGTCTAAGGTTAGGGATTAAGAGGTTACGCCTCGAAGATATCGTGGTTTGGCATAATTAAGGCCCGTTGCTTGCGTACGGGTACCTCCCACCGTATTTTGCCCCTACCTAGCCGATTAGCTTGTGGTCAGATTCATACAACAATCTCTTCTGGGTAATCGACCAGTTAAGAGTCATCTAGGCCTACGTCAACCTCATATAGGCTTGGTTTTGATTTTTCTTTCTTTTTTGTTTGTTGTTTATTTTTTTTGTTTGTGATTGTTTGTGAAATGAAATTTAACAACAATTTTTTCAATCCTAATATGAATTCATATTTCAGACTGACCTTATTTGACTTGGGTAACTCCAACCCGACTTTTTATAGCATAAATCAATCAAATAGGCTGGATTGAATTTATCTGACCCAATATGACCCATACCCCAATCTTATAACCATAATTTTTACAATAATTTTCACTCTTCACAGAGTCAATGGGGATTCACCTCCCCTGAGTCAAAATTTTAATTTCCTTGTCCATAATTTTTACAATATTCATTCCCTAATTTTGCTTCCTTTATTCCTTTTCCAGAACCACCAATTGAAGAAAAATCCGAGTTAGAAAAAAGTATAGAAGTTGTACAAGCCATGCTTGAGTCCCAACAAAAGAAGCTCAATTCACCAATTCCACAATATTTTCATGATTCATACTCAGTTTCACCTATTCAAAATGAACAACCACCTGCCTTAAAAATAGTATGGAATGCTTTCGTGAGTCTGAGCTTCAATCTCAAAACATGTTGGACTCATACTCTTCACAAATTTTTTAAAACCAAGATTCCTACACTCCCTTTCTAGAACATCCACTTGAAGAAAAATCATATCTAGAAAAGAGTATAGAAATCTTGCAGGAGTATGCACAACAATTTTAAAAATCTTCTACCCAGTCTATCGATAGGTTTGAAACACAATTGAGTCAATTGGTTAACATTTATAGAAATGAGGAAACTCTTTCTTATCAACCTTTAACCAATTCAAATATCTCTAACTCTATTGATTTGACCCAGGACCCTTGTTGTTTTGGAAATTAAGATTCATACTCATCATCTTCAGTTCAAAATAGAAAACCATCAATCTTAAAAATGAGTATGCGTGAGTCCGAGCAGCAATCACAAAATCTGATGGACTCACGATTTCACCATAATTACCAAAACAAATCTTCATCTTTTCAAGCCCAATCGCAACAAAATGATGAACCAAGCGACTATGAAAAGCTGCTTGAAGTCATGACTCAAGCTCAAATCGCTTATAATCATGACATTGATATAATGGTCAAAAACTCTCCATTCTCACTCTTTGGCCATTCCTGATGTCAGTAACCATTCTGTTAGAGCCAAAGAATCATATTGTTTTGGAAACCAAGATTTAATTTCAGCATACCAATTTGAAGTTGACCAACATTAAATTCTTGAGAATCACATTGACATGTTGGCAAGTTATCCTTTTCCTGAAATTGAGCTTGAGCATGAATATGATCCTGAGCCTCAACTTGGCAATTTAATTCTACTTCCTGATTCAATAATGACTCAGATATCTTTACCTGATGTCAATCCTTCACCCAAGTCAGTATTGGATCCTGTGCCACTCTATTGTGAAATAGAATCACCAATCTTTTATGACCATCATATTGAACTTGACCAATTTCATACTTTTGAAAGTCCCATTGACAAATTGGCAAGTTATCATTTTTATGAAATTGAACTCAATAGCAATATGACTTCGATCCTCAAATTTGTGATCCAGTTTAAATTCCTGAATCAATATTAACTCCTACTTTGTTACCAAACTTGAGCAACATTTTAGAGTCACTTTTGATTCCCATACCTGTCATTCTTGAACTTGAATCACCAAAAAGTCACATTCCATTGTGGGGAAATAAATGTGGACCAGAATTTTAACTTCTTGATTTGGACCCGATTCCTGAACCAATTTTGACTCCTGAACCTTTACTTGACTTGACTCAAATTTCTAAGTCGATATTAGTTCATGTACTTCCTAAGCCCAAATCAAGCATTCCATCTTTTCATACTCCATTTTGAGACAAAGGTGTTAAAAATAATGACTCCAAAATTAATTTGAAATTTTGGAAATTAGATGGGGTAAAATTTCTAATAAAAATCATTCATATGTACATCATTTTAGTGGGTTGTATTATAGAGGTCTATGGTGGGTTCCTCTGAACTCCATGCAAATTGGATTGGGCCGCATTTTGTGGACCAATCAGACCACCACCGGAACCACCACCTTGAGATGATTTTTCTTTCTCTCTTTATTTATTTCATTCATATATACATTCACGATGCATTGAGGACAATGCATGAGATAAGTATGGGGGAGGGTCTACTAACGTAGAGTTTTTAGATTTTTTTATTTTTTCATTTTTTTAGGATAGTCTTAGAATTTTTCCTTTTGTATAGAATTTTTCTGTTTCTTTAAAATTTTTTTGAAACAAGAGATAAAGTTTTGATCTATTTTTAAGAAAATTAAGATGATCTTAGAAATTAAGGAAACCTTAATTGTGACATCTTAAACCTAGTCAAAATAATGGATCTTGTTTAAAATTATAGGTTAAGTAAGATAAATTGAAAAGATAATTTTATCTTGAATTTTTTGCCTTAGATAGTGTGCACTTCACACTTACACATTTTTGGGATGAAAATAAAGACCAAAAATGCCATAAAATAAAAATAAATTAAAAAAATTATACGGTATATATATGAAAAAATCACTTATTAAGCTGGATAACTATGCCTCAAAAAGTATGATTATTCACGACTAAAGGTGGTCATAAGAAACAAATAATCCCTCTTAGTTTTGTGGCCTTGTTTACTCGAACCCGAAGGATGTTTTCTCATCTGGTGCCCTAAGACCGTCTGGTCTGAAAGTCATCGGTTAAAGGCTCACTACCCAGGTCAACTAGAAAGCCTAAGAAAACTAAGGGAAGAAAAAAGAAAAAAAAAATATATAAATAAATGGCTTGATGGTTAGAGTTAAAATCTCAAAAATCTTCACTATCACAAAGTGCATATTATCTAGGCTTTATAAAAGATAAAATATTCAATCCAATTTTGAATTCTTACCTTAATTGATGACAAGATCTTGTATATAAACTAAGTTTAAGGAAGAATAATTTTTGGTGGACTTATGATCTTAGATCGCTTATATTTTTGTAAAAATATTTAGAAAACTTGTCCCTCTTTCAAAATACATTTTCAAAACACTAACATTTATTTTCTTTCTTTTGGATTTTGTGGGTGCAATCTGCTGAAAACCCTCAGGAGACAACACTCCTCCTCTAGGGGAAACCTAGAGGTTTAACGGCTTGTTGCACACGCTAAGTGCAATCACGTCACCTGCGAAAGTGGTGTAATAACATTTGTAGTATAGTTTTTCTTTATATTGTTTTACTCAGGACGAGCAAAAAGATAAGTGTGGGGGTGTGATTAGTCTACAATTCTGTATTATTATATCGCATTTTCCTATGATTTATGAATAAAATATCATTCCTAAACTGTGTTTTGGTCTATTTTGTAGATATTCAAGATTCTAGGGGCAAAAGAGTAATAAAAGATTAATTAAACCCATTTTTGGATAATTAAATCCGGATTTCTAGCAGGCCAAGCTAGAGAGTTTCTAGAAAATACATTGAATCTAGACATTGGCGGGTGTCTGATGAAAATCTGGACGCAAATAACTGAATCCAAGTATATCTGGAAGGTCCCCGAAGCAAGGCGAAGTCACTCGCCAAAACCAGGGACCAAGTCCCTGGTTTTGCCACGGAAAAATGGCTATAGCTGCGTTTCCACGGCAATATTGGCGAGCCAGCGTTAATTTTTGATGCTCGTCTCGTCTTCTAGTAGCTCCTTTTACCTATAAATACCCCTGCAGAGACCCGAAACGCAAGCAGATTGAGAAATAGGCTAGGTTTTTTCTCTTTTAGTGTAGGTTAGTATAGGTGTTCTTCTTTTCTTTTCTTTTCTTTTATATTTTCATTTCATTTTTAGATCATGTATTAGGGCTGAGAGATTCAGAGAGAGAAAGAGAGAGATTGATGTAATAAATGGTGACAATCTATGTAAAGGTGTTTCCTTTCTTCTCCATTGTAATCTTCTCCATCTTCTACCTGATGATTAGCTAATTTTTCTTCTCATGGCAATCTAACTACTAACCACTAACTTGTTGGCCCAGAGGCCCTTTACTCTAGTTTTGATGATGATTAACTCATGTAGTTATAGTTTACTAATAATCTTGTGATATTTAGTTTTAGATATTTGATCAAGATATTAGTGGGTGATTAGCTTCAACAAATGTGTTTTGGAGCTTTCACATGGTGATTCAAGAGCTCGAGCATCAAGTTCACATCTAGCACTCGGTTGGAGTCAAGCTCGGTGAATCGCCTTTGGATCGAGTCGACTTGGAGACGGCGTTCTACAAGAAGGCTTCAGTTGTTTAGTTAAGATTTTGCTTAGATCTTTTGTAAAGATTAGATAGTGTGATATGCTCAAGTTAACAATACACACACAAGTTTCATGTTTTGGTTTTGGTTTTTGGTTTAGCCGATCTTGGTTTTCATGAATAGGCTTATCAAATGTTTTCGGTACTACATACACTATTCATGTGTTTGGAGTTTTGTATTTAAACAAAACTTATTTTTGAATTTAATGTCAAAAATATAGATATAATATCTTTCATATATATTGGATTCTATCCATATACAATATGCTTCAAAGTTGTTTAAATATCATGTTTTTGTATTTGCATGAGTTTTGGAGAAAACGGTTTTCCATTTCAAAAATCCTATTTTTGGAAAATACGGTTTTTGGTTTAAGGCAAATTTTCTATCTCACAAAAACAGTTCAAATTGTTTGTAATATGTGTTGAATCTTTATCACACATATTTGTATTTCAAAGATAATATAAGAACTGATTTTTGTGAAATTTATGCGTTTTTATGGTATTTAATTAATAATAAAAACTCAAGTTTTCAATCCCTATAATTGCTAGACTGGCTGTCTGCCAGTCGACCAGACTGGTCGACCGTAGCAGTAGTCGGTCGACCGGTGCGGTCGATCGACGTGCACAAGCATGCACGCCAGCTTGAGCTGGTGGGGCGGTCGACCGGGGCGGTCGACCGGGCCGGTCGACCGACAGAGAGCTCTGCTCTCTGTATCTAGTCTCGGTCGACCGAGCTGGTCGACCGGTGGGCTCAACGGTAAAAAATATGACAGTTGGCCGGTCGACCGCCCGATCGACCGGAAGGGCATTTCAGCCCTTTCCAGCTGCCAACGGGCAGATTTGAAATGGGGCTATAAATACCCCATTTGAGTTGGTGTTTTAAAAAGAATTTCAAGAGCAAAATTTCTCACCTTTACAAGTGTTTTAATACAAGTCTTTAAAAGAGTTTTGGGTTTAAAGATTTCATCTTTATTTGTTTTAAAGTGTTGGAAAAATCAAGAAAAAGAAAAGTCTTTGGGATTAGTTTTTGATCTTCATTTCTATTATATCCTAGAATTTTCCCAAGTATTTTTTTTGAGTTTTTGATTTTCAAACTTTTTGTTTTCTCACACTTGAGCCTATCTATCTATCCTATCTATTAGGATCTATTTTGTGGGAATATTAGTTTGTGGTTGTTTATACAACCAAGTTGTAAACCTTCCATTCATTGTGATATCCCTCTAGTGAGAGGTGATTGAGTTGATATCCCTCTAGTGAGTGGTGATTGTGGAAGTGGTATTTGTATCCCTCTAGTGAGAGGTGGAGATTGTGTTGGAATCCCTCAAGTGTGAGGTGATTGTGTTTGAGTGGCTTTGAGCCCTATCCCTCTTGTGAGAGGTTGATCATTGTTTGGCTAAGTGCTTATCCCTCTAAGTGTAGAGGTGATTTGTTTTGTGCCTTGCCTCTAGTGAGAGGTTGTATTTGAGAGAGGAGTTGTGTACTCCCAAATTGTATTTTCCCAAATCCTCAGTGGAGGTTCCCTGTGTGGGAAGTCCTGTGTGGACGAGTTAGTGAAAATCCTTCTGTGTGAAAGCGGGGACGTAGAGCTGTGTGCTTGAACCTCGAAACATATCTCGGTGTTTGCGTTTGATCCACTTTCTCTAACTCTCTCTCTTACATTGTGCATTGATTCATATTGTTCATATCATATACATGCTTGGTTTGTTTGTGTACCATACTTGTGTTAACCAAGAGAGCTTCATATAGCACCTCAACTCTTATTCAGAGAAATCCAGTAGAGTTAGTTCAGAGCCCTTCACTGGGAGTTCGGCTACACTCTTTGGTTACACTAAGTGTGTTGCAATTATGTTTTAAATTTCGCATTATTTGTCATTAGATTAGCCGTACACCTATTCACCCCCCTCTAGGTGTACTTTTAATTGGTATTAGAGCCTTCACTCCTGATATTAGGTTTAACCACCTAGGAGTGTGATCTTGGTTGCTAATCTAGATTTACATTTGCACACTTATATTGTTTACACACACTCATAGATTGCTTGACCCCTCCCATGTTTGATGTTTCTAACATCAATATGTGGAAGCTTAGAATGAGTATGTACCTAAAGACCCTAGGCTTGCATGTTTTCCTTGCCGCTACCAAGAAATCCTATCTTGATAATAGCAAGCATATAAAGGCCAATGCACAAGCCCTAATGGCACTTAGAAGCACACTTAACAAATAATATCTTATGTTGGTTTCTCATTGTGATTCCGCCTTTGCAGTGTGGAACACTTTGACCTCCTCCGAGCTTCAAACGCCAAACATTATGGAGAAGGAATCTAGTGGAGAAGAATCCAAACAACGTTACTACATGGTCCAAGGGAATGACTCCCTTGAGGTATATTCGGAATCTCAACTAGATGATTGTGCTAGTTCTTTCGGCGATGATTTAGTTGATGCCGATGCTTTAAATGAAGAACTTTTCATTGTGTGTGAAAAATTATTAGAAAAATATAAAGTATTGAAAAAGAAAAGTTTTGGACTTAACAAAGAAAATGAAAATTTGTCTTCTAGACTTGATTTGGTTTTGCAAGAGAGGGATGAGATTTTAAGTGAACGTGACTCACTTAAATCCCAACCTGACCTTGCCCTAAAAGAAAATGAAATTTTGAAAACAAAAAATGATTGTGAAAATGTTTTGAAGAAAAATGAGAATTTAACTTCAAAACTTGATTTTGTTATAAAAGAAAATGAATCTTTGAAAAAGAAACTTCTCTTTCAAAAGAGCTAGATTTGTTTTCAAAGAAAAATACTACTTTGCAAAATGATATTGATTCACATGTTTACCGTGCTAGTGTAGCCTCATCATCTAGCATACCTATTACATGCACCTCTTCTTTCATGATTGAAAATGATATTTGTATGCTAAAGAAGAGTGTTGATTGTTTGGGCTCCACTTTGAGCCAATGTGCCATGGACCACACACGGTTGGAATCCATGTTTCGAAAGAAACAAGTTCCAAATATGTATGCACACCATACACGGCATACACATGCTCCTCACGTTCATACACACAACACTATGTATGCTCATGTGTACACTTGTACACATTGTAGACGTAAGGGCCACCTTGCTAAGTTTTGTTATGATAGAGTACATGATGTAAATTTAGCAAATAAATTTATTTGGGTTAGGAAAAGAGCTAACCCCCATGGACCAAAAGAGTATGGGTACCAAAGACCACCCCTATTTTATTTGATGTAGGTGTGGGCTCTCACATGACGTGAGAGTGATGGTGCCTTGAGGTGGATGCGTTCCGAGCTTAATGGTGACTATTTTGGATGCATCACTTTCAAGGAGAGTTTGATGGGATGACCACCTTGGTTTGGAGACATAGAGCTGTACCCTCTTGGTTTTGGTAACTATCTCTTACTCCCATTTATGTTTGCATGCTTTTAGTTCATTCATTTTTAACATGTCATGTTTTTATGTTCATCATATTAAATACCATGCTTATTAGACCTATGACATACATGTATAGTATTTGAGATACACCCATGTTTATATAGACCATTATTTTTGTGTGCTCACTTTAGTTTATCTATTTTGTATATCATAGTCTAATACATGAGTATTTACTTAATGATCATATAAGTTTATGTTTTACTTCTATACTTCATGATTTGATTACATGTTTAGATGTTAGTTTTCATTAACACTTGAGTATATACTTGTACAGCTAATGAGCCACAAATAGATTATTATATGTTTGTGCTTGATTGCTCATTTGTGCTCATTTAGATGTACTAGTATAACTAGTTTTGATGATTCATGCATTTTGACTTGTATCCTCTACTTTTGTGCATGTTTTCATGTTTGTGTTTAAACTTCATATATATGTCTATTTTGTCTAAACTAATAGTTATACATATGCATCCTTGAGCCATTTGCCTTCATGCATATATTTTTGTAGACTCGTTCATGTTTGGATATATATGTATACTCTAGTTTGTACAAAACATATATATGCCTTGAAGTTGTATTATTGAAAATTAATTTAAATGATTTTCGTGTTTTCATTTATAAAGGAATTTCACATTGAGCTTATTGCATATTTTCATTATTATGTTTTTCACATAACTCTTATACACTCACTTTACTTAATATTTTCTCATGACTTTGTTTTCATGAGTATGATATGTGCTTTATAGATTTTGAGTGTTGATGTTCATGTGATTTTCATGTTTTAAGGAATATATTCTTGATTTATTCCTTACTTGAAGGATTTCGTGCAAGTTTACAATTTTATCATATAACTAGTCACGTATTCTTTATGTGGTAAAGTTTTCAAACGTGTTATAATTATTTTCAAATTTATTTTTGAAAACCCCTACCCATATTAAAGGACGGTTGGTTGGGCGACCATGCCTTATATGCATTATTGAAAATCTATTTAAACTTGTGCATGAAATAGGTGGTAGGGAGTATGAGTTATACACTTGATCCTTATTGTGTTTTCAATTGGTATCATAATTGATATCTATTTTGTATATTCATATTTGTTCCTATATATGTATGCTTCAACTTCAAATAGTATCAATTTCGATTGTTATTATATTTTCATACATATATATGTGTTTTGATTGTGCTTACTATATCTTTATATCTTTGAGCACAAATTTAGTTATGCTAAGCTTGATTTAGTCTTTAATGACAATTATTTTTAAATTGGTATCTTATACAAGCTTATGCATCGTTTTCATTTGTATTTCATAAAGGGGGAAAAATTCATGTTTTACCTTTCAATCGGTTTTGTTTACCATTGATATCTTACTCCCACTTTTTATGTTGAAAAATGATTGAAAAATGATATTGATTTTTAATTTGGTATCATACGCTCCTAATGAAAATTATTTTCAATTGGTATATGTTTCATTTTCAATATTGGTATCAAGAATATTAAATTGATAGTATTCTCTATTTGGTATCTCTATTGTAAAATGATTTTAGTGTTTAACCAAAAAGATTGGTTTATGTTTTTCAATTGGTATCAAAAATGTAAAATATTTTCAGTTGGTACTAATTTTTACAATTGGTATCAAGATTACCTATATGTTTATATCTTTCAATTGATATCAAAATTTTTTGTTTTTCTTCAAGATGTTTTATTTATTTTCAATTGGTATCATAAATTGGTATCATGATGTTTCAATGTATACCTTCATGCTAAATTGATATATCTTTTACTTGGGTATCATATTGATTTGTATTGCTTATATGCAAGGGAAGCTTAACATCTTCTCTATATATAAATTCTTGTTGAGTGTATGTCATATTGAAGTGATTGACCTTTCTTTGGTATGTAGTACACGTGTATAGTAGGAGTTCACATCTCCTTTTGTACATTGCATATTTTGCTTTATGTAGTTAGGGTTTAGTCATCTCTTTTCATATAAATGCATGTATGCAGGGGGAGTTAACTTCACGTCTCTCCTCTTCATGAATGTATATAGCATATATACCTTTATTGTTTTGATTTATGCAAAAAGGGAGAAAAATATTATTTATGCCCTTTTATTGTTTGAACCACTTTGATGATGAATTGACAAAAAGGGGGAGAGATATTTTGGAGTTTTATATATGCATGTTTGTTTATATATTTGTTTTTATATGCATATGTGTTTAAATTTGTTATCCTTTATCATTGATATCAAAAGCATCTTATGTTGGTATTGGTATCAAGAGCATCTTTTATTGTTTTGTTGGTATCAAGAGTTTTTATTGGCATCAAGGGCAACATTGTTTGTTTTTAAGAAATTTTTATTGGTATCTAGTGCAACATTGCTTTTAAGAACATGTTTATCTTAAAATAGAGTCTTTATTGGTATTAAGAGCAACATTATTTTTAAGAACATGTTTATTTTAAAATTGATATCAAAAGCATGTTTATTTCATTGGTATAAAAGATCATGTTTGTTTTTATGCATGTTTATGCATATCTATATTGAGCATTCATTGAATATCTTATTGTTTATTACTATGCATGAGTTAAGGGGGAGCTTTTTTGAAGCTTAACTTTAATCCATGCATATATAACTCCATGAGTTTTGTCATCATAAAAAAGGGGGAGATTGTTGGCCCAAAGGCCCTTCACTCTAGTTTTGATGATGATTAACTCATGTATTATAGTTTACTAATAATCTTGTGATATTTAGTTTCAGATATTTGATCAAGATATTAGTAGGTGATTAGCTTCAATAAAGGTATTTTGGAGCTTTCACATGGTGATTCAAGAGCTCGAGCGTCAAGTTCACATCTAGTACTCGGTTGGAGTCAAGCTCGGTGAATCGCGTTTGGATCGAGTCGACTTGGAGACGGCGTTCTACAAGAAGATTTTGGTTTGTTTAGTTAAGATTTTGCTTAGATCTTTTGTAAAGGTTAGATAGTGTGATATGCTCAAGTTCACAATGCACACACAAGTTTCATATTTTGGTTTTGGTTTTCGGTTTAACCGATCTTGGTTTTCATGAATAGGCTTATCAAATGTTTTCGGTACTACATACACTATTCATGTGTTTGAAGTTTTGTATTTAAACAAAACTTATTTTTGGATTTAATGCCAAAAACATAGATATAATATCTTTCATGTATATTGGATTCTATCCATATACAATATGCTTCAAAGTTGTTTAAATATCATGTTTTTGTATTTGCATGAGTTTTGGAGAAAACGGTTTTCCATTTCAAAAATCCTATTTTTGGAAAATACGATTTTTGATTTAAGGCAAATTTTCTATCTCACAAAAATGGCTCAAATTGTTTGTAATATGTGTTGAATTTTTATCACACATATTTGTATTTCAAAGATATTATAAGAACTGATTTTTGTGGAATTTATGTATTTTATAGGATTTAATTAATAATAAAAACCCAAGTTTTCAATCCCTATAATGGCGGTCGACCGGACCGGTCGGCCGTAGCAGTAGTCGGTCGACCGGTGCGGTCAACCGATGTGCACAGGCGTGCACGCCAGCTTGAGCTGGTGGGCCGGTCGACCAGGTCGGTCGACCGTCCAGTGAGCTCTGCTCTCTGGAAATGGCCCCGGTCGACCGGGTCGGTCGACCGTCAGAGAGCTCTGCTCTCTGTATCCAGTCTCGGTCGACCGAGCCGGTCGACCGGTGGGCTCAATGGTCAAAAATATGACCGTTGGCCGGTCGACCGCCCGATCGACTGGAAGGGCATTTCAGCCTTTTCCAGCTGCCAACGGGCAGATTTGAAATGGAGCTATAAATACCCCATTTGAGTTGGTGTTTTAAAAAAAATTTCGAGAGCAAAATTTCTCACCTTTACAAGTGTTTTAATGCAAGTTTTTAAAAGAGTTTTGGGTTTAAAGATTTCATCTTTATTTGTTTTAAAGGGTTGGTAAAAATCAAGAAAAAGAAAAGTCTTTGGGATTAGTTTTTGATCTTCATTTCTATTATATCCTAGAAGTTTTGCCAAGTATTTTCTTTGAATTTTTGATTTCCAAACTCTTTGTTTTCTCACACTTGTGCCTATCTATCTATCCTATCTATTAGGATCTATTTTGTAGGAATATTAGTTTGTGGTTGTTTATACCACCAAGTTGTAAACCTTCCATTCATTGTGATATCCCTCTAGTGAGAGGTGATTGAGTTGATATCCCTCTAGTGAGAGGTGATTGTGAAAGAGGTATTTGTATCCCTCTAGTGAGAGGTGAAGATTGTGTTAGAATCCCTCAAGTGTGAGGTGATTGTGTTTGAGTGGCTTTAAGCCCTATCCCTCTTGTGAGAGGTTGATCATTGTTTGGTTAAGTGCCTATCCCTCTAAGTGTAGAGGTGATTTGTTTTGTGCCTTGCCTCTAGTGAGAGGTTGTATTTGAGAGAGGAGTTGTGTACTCCCAAATTGTATTTCCCCAAATCCTCAGTGGAGGTTCCCTGTGTGGGAAGTCCTGTGTGGACGAGTTAGTGGAAATCCTTCTGTGTGAAAGCGGGGACGTAGAGCTGTGTGCTCGAACCTCGAAACATATCTTGGTGTTTGCGTTTGATCCACTTTCTCTAACTCTCTCTCTCTTACATTGTGCATTGATCCAAATTGTTCATATCATATATATGCTTGGTTTGTTTGTGTGCCATACTTGTGTTAACCAAGAGAGCTTCATATAGCACCTCAACTCTTATTCAGAGGAATCAAGAGGAGTTAGTCCAGAGCCCTTCACCAGAAATTCGGCTACACTCTTTGGTTACACTAAGTGTGTTGCAATTAAGTTTTAAATTCGTATTATTTGTCATTAGATTAGCCGTCCACCTATTCACCCCCTCTTTAGGTGTACTTTCATAACTATCTAATCCACTACTTGATAATTTACATGAATCTAATAGCCTCTACAATGCCTTGCTCTTACAAGAGCCATTGATGGCTCATGATGATGAATTCTAACATTCTAATATTTTTAACATGTAACCCACTAACTTGCAAACTTGCAATATCTTCTTTATTTCATGCTCATCTCTAACCGTTTTTGATGATTTAATAGTAGCTTGCAACTTGTTGTGTGGTATGGATGTGTTGTTTGAATGTAGAAGAACAATTTTATGAGCCATACTTTGTATCATCTCTTGAAGCCAAGGACTAGTGATGGCAAAGGATCCATGTAAGACAACTATCACTAAGAGGTTAGCATAATTAGTGGAGTAATTAATAGTTAGTAGCCATGAGTTTTCTTTTATTTTATTTTAAAAATCAATTTCAAACCTTTTATCATTTTCTTCATTGTTTTCACAAACTTCTTAGTTCATCTTTGTTACATCTTCTTTTTTTGTTTTCAAAACCACTTCTCTTTTATTTTTACATTACCGTTTTATCGCCTTCTTCACCTATTACTTCTGAATTTCTTTTTTTTTATCTCATTCTAATTCTTTAACAAAGAAAAACTTGTTAACATACGATGTGAATAAGAACTTTTAATGACCATCGCCTCCCGTACCTGCGGATTCAACCCGTTGAGCCAACTGATTGCAAGTAAATGCAGTGAGAATTACCGTCTAGCTTTGGGCTAACGGGTCGTGTCCATAAGGAGGAATGCGATGAAAGCTTTTTGATGAATTGTTTAAAGAACAAAGAATGGTGTTGGTATTTTTTTTATGTTGAAAAAGAGAATGGAGAGTAAGAAAGTGATTAAAAGAAAAATTAAAAACTTAGAGAAGGCTTTTGAAACGATGATCTTTAAAAAGTGTTGTGGTTTGATTGGTTGTTTGTTTTAATATATGAAAAAGATCTGGGCTCTCTATCTTACTATTCAACGATATATTCTTCTCTTAAAATTCTCAGTGCATCAACTTGATGATAGGCAAATATCTTAAGCAAAGCAAATAAGATTGTTTGAAAAAGTTAACTTTTTTTCTTAAGAATTCATCTTGAACTGAATGTTAAATCATCAAGTTATTTTTCAAGTATGAAATAAAAATAAGTTCAAGTGATGTTTTAAAAAATAGAAGTTTAGAAATCCAAACCCATCCTTATGTGTCTTCAAGAACACTTTAAAAGAAGCAAGGCTTAATTTAAGGCATACATTTAATTCCGTAGGGTTCTTTACATCAAAACCATTCAAAATAAGAGGGATCGAAGAGAGATGATAGTGAGCCCAGAAAAACAAATTTAGCTACTCATGATTAATGTAAAACAAGACACGTAAATGAAATGAAACAGACTCGTGAATTGGAGAAGAAGAGAAATCTTGATCCTTTATTGATGTCACTTCAACTTCATATTATAATCACTCTTTTCCTCTTTCTCACTTGTATTTGGACTGAGCTACAAATTAAAAAACAAAGATACAACTTCTTAATACTATCTAATAAGGAACCTAAACCCTAAAAATAGAGAAAAACTTAAACTAATTTCCGGTCCTTCTTCTCTGAAAAATGCAGTACTTATAGGGAAAAATCAAATGGGAGAGAGCGAATGAAGATAGAGAGAGCAAATGCTCCCCCAATAGGCTCAACAAAGCCGCAAAAACGAGGCTTTGGCTACGTTTCCGCGGCCTGGGTGTGGCCAGGTGGTCACACCCGGTGGGTGCTGCTCTCTGGTTTAGTGAAACCATTTTATCTCTTGCTGGATTTTTCATTTCAGCTCCTTGATTTGATGAAACTTCCTCTGATCTTTGGTTTTAACCAATTGATTTGTGAAGATTTATTTTAACCAATTTTTAATTGATTTTATCTTGTTTGATTTGCCCTGATCTGTCCTGATTTTCTGATTTCGAATTAATTCTGAATTAAATCAGAATTTTGATGCGCTTTTGGGCTCGTTTCTCTTCCCTTTCTTTTAGCAATGGGCATGCATTTCATAAAGAAGAATATAAGACTAAATAAATGATTTATTAGGCAATAATTATGGAAATAAGACATTATATATGCAATATATGTAACCAATCACCAATGCTATAAAGGAAGTATCAAGTGAATCAAACAATACCTCATGCATCCACCTGTCTTGATATCTCCAGTATTAGAAAAACCTTTTCTGTTATATATTCGAGCTATGGATCATTTTTTAAGGGCTCTGCTGGCTCAGAACAATGATAAGGTCATGAACATGCAATCTACTACTTAAGTAGAACAATAATTGGGTCGAAACACCGTTACAACCTAGTCAAGAAAGAATGCTTAGCCTTGGTTTTTGCCATACAAAAGATGCGACACTACCTTGCGGGGCAATGGATTCACGTCATTTCAGAGTTCATCCCCTGCGTTTGCTCAAGACGAGACCATCTTCGCTAAATTACAGATTGGCGATATAGGCCATATTGCTCTCACAATACAAGATGCAATTCATGCTGCAGAAGACAGTAAAAGGACAAGTTATGGTGGATTTCCTGGCCGGTCATCCAGTCCCAGGATACTCAAAACTTTATGACGATCTCCCAAACAAAATCGCTGAAGTTTGTGTGACCCATACATCATCAGAAGAACAAGTATGGCATCTATTCTTCGACAGCGCATCAAGAATGGGTTCAAAAGGAAATATCGTAATAGGAGTGGGGATAGTACTAGTATCTCCATACTCGTGCATTTTCATTAACTGAGTCATGCTCCAACAATGTGGTGGAATACAATACTCTATTAATCGGAATGCAATTTGGAAAAGAGATTGGTGTTAAGCATCTCGAGGCAATCGGTGATTCAAAACTCATTATCAACTAGGTTCGTAGAGAGTATGAAGTCCGACATCAAAACTTGATGCCCTATTACAACACAACCATCAACATGGTAGCAGAGTTCAAACGCTTCTACATCAATCATATACCATGCAACCAGAATACACATGCAGATACATTGGCGTCTCTTGCCGCTTCGTTGGCTCTTCCAGCTGGAGCCACAGAGAAAGTACTCATCTATAGCTATTACTTGTATTATCTAAAAGTTTGCCCTTGAAGATAATCAGACTCCAGAGTGAGGGCTTCAAGTCAAAGAGGCTCTTGAGACCTCAACAGGTCTAAAACTTAGGGATTGGTGATTCCCATTTTCTTGAACGCTTCTTGACAAGCAATATTATTGTAATCCTTTGAGTTCTTTAAGATTCCTTAGAGATTGCATCTCCTGGATGGCGCGAATTTTCTCAGGGACGAGGTAGATTCCTTTGGATATTGCAAAAAATTCGAGGAATCTACCACTTGTCACTCCCAGAAGAACTTGGTTGCGTTCATCTTCAACTGATGAGCTCGCATGATATCGAACAGTTCTTCAGATCTGTGAGATGATTGCTTTTGTCGTGACTCCTCATAGTGGCATTCAGATCATGAAAGTCAATGCAAATTCAGATTTTTCCTTCTTCTTGGGGACGAGAACAATGTTGGCAACCAAATCAGGTGTTGCTCCTCCCTGAAGAAACCAAATTCGATTAGCTTTCTGACTTCTGATTCGATTGTTTTCATAATCTCTGGACAGAACTGTCGTTAATGCTGCTTGATTGGCCTTGCATCCAGATAAATGTTGAGGTGATGCATTGCTATTTGGAGATCGAGCTCAGGCATGTCCTCATAGTTTCAAGTGAAGATATCTATATACTCTCGTATGAGATATAGGGCGTGTTTGTTTCGCCGCAAAACGCAAGTCGTAAAACTTCTTTTCCATTTTCTGTTGTTTGTTTCGCTGAAAAATAAGTTGCAAAATGCAACTCTTCTTTTCCCACTTACAGTTGCTGCAGTTAAATTTGTGGTCATGTAAATCTCACTTTTACACGCATATTTATCCCACTTGCAGTTGTTACAGTTAATTTTGTGGTCATGTAACTCTCACTTGTAGTACACTTACAATTCAAAAACAGTTACTTGAAAATCAATATATAATTTAATATTATTAAATATTTAATATTTTAAATAGTGTTCAATTTCTTATTTAATTATTTTATATTTTTAATCTTTAATTTTTATTGTTTTTAATATTGTTTTAATATTTAATATTTTACTATTTTAAATTAATATTTTATTTAATACTTTATTATTTTATTAATACTTATTCCATTTTTTATTATTTTATTTAGAGTTAATATTTTATTAATATAACAATATTATACTTTACTATATATTTAATTATTTATTTTTTAATATAAAAATTACTTTATTAATATCATAATATATTTTATTATTATATTAATATTTTATTATGTTAATATTATAATAATAATTCAGTATAATAATACTATAATGATAATTTATTTTTAAATTATAATTATATTTTACTTTGTTAATTTATATTTCTATAATATTATAATAATATTATAGTAAAATTTATATTATAATAATTTTCAAGTATTTTTAATAATATATTATTATAACTATATTTTATTATTTTTGTAAGATTTTTTAATATTTATATTTTATTAGTATTCTTAAAATTTTATTAATGTTCTTTAGATTTTCTTAAAAATTTATATTATTTATTTAGTTAATATTTTAGTAATTTTTACTTTTTATATTAATATTTTATTAATATAATTGTTATAAATAAAATATTAAAATTATTAATTTTTTACCTCAAATTTATTAATACAATTTAATTTGCAATAGTAGATTTAATTTAATAGTATTTATAATATTTAAATCACTGCTACAGTTAATTTTGTGGTCAACTTTTCCACTTACACTTTTACATTACCAACCAAACACCGTAAAACACAATATACTTTACCATTTACACTTTCACTTTATCAACCAAACACCGTAAAACACAATATACTTTTCCATTTACACTTCACTTTATCAACCAAACACCGTAAAACACAATATATTTTCTCTGCTACAGTTCACTTTTTACATTCTCATTTTACGACTTACGACTTGCGACGTTTTGTAATGAAACAAACAGGCCCATACTAGGTCCTCTTTCTCGGACGGTGATAATCTTTCGCTTATAAAAATGGACTTGGGATTAGCCTCATCTCCAAAATTTATCTGAGTCACTTTATCCTCTGTGGGTAGTTAACATTGCTTAAAACTTATGTCCGAAAGAGTGTTTAAATGTTTGATCCATGGATCAATATCTGATTGGATCATTTTTTCAAATTCAACTGTATCTTCATCTTCATTCCCAAATGACTGGCTGAGACCATGTTCACTGAGAGACTTTTGAAGATAGCACCGACACTAACATCTAAGTCTCACGATGATGTTACCAAGGAACAGTCATGATACAGAGATTCTTCATATTGAAGTCTGATGGAATCGGCATTGACACATAGCCTAATCCGTTTTGAGTCTTATGGTAGTAGCGATTGTACACGTGCATTGCATATTTAGTGTCACATGTGTCATATTTTCACATTTATTTTGTTATAAAACTCTGCTATTAATTTATTTTAATATCTAATGGTATGCAGGGTAATTTATTGAGAAAGAGGAGAAATGGACAAGTTTATTTAATTAAATCTGGAGTTTTAAAAGCTCAAGCAAATCAATGAAAATCTACTCAAATTCAAAGGTTTAGAAGCGATTCAATCCAAAGATGGGAGCAAATCAGAGAAGATAACACCAGATAAATCAGTTAAAACTAGTTTCTTAAAGATCCATTTGGTTAACTTAAGATTAACTAAGATAATCTCAAATCCAGAAGTCCATAAACAAATTTTATCAGAAAATATGGGATAACAGAGAGAGGATATTCTCAAATCTATTCCAGCTAAATCAGATTTATTTGGATTTATTATCCTTACTTGAGAAATTAATGAAGATAATCTTAAATCCAGAAGATCAGAGATGAATTTTTCAGTATACAAAGGGATAACAAGGATAAGGATATTGGTTGTTGGGTCAGCGATTTGAGCTCATTTCTTCACCACTCTTTGGCACTCCTTTTGTCCTATAAACACTGCAATTCCTGAAGGCAAACGAAACAATTATGCAAAGATAGATTCTTAGGCTATTTTTCATTCTAGCTTAGTTTTTCTTTTTATTTCAGTGTAATTTTTATTCTTTGTAAACATAGATTAGACTAAGATTCATGTAAGTATGATAAAGAGATATTTATGTTGAGAGTGACACCAATGTAACCTTCCTCCTTTCTTTCATTATTTCTCTATATAATCAAAAGGTACAAATTTTTATGTTCATTGTTTTCATATTCTTCTTCTTCTTTTTTTTACTTTTTCTCTTTTGGTACCAATTACAATCCAAGTGAGTCTCACAGAATCGAAAGAACCTTACCTTTTGCGAGTGCCACTGATAGCTCATGACGATGGATTTTAGTCTCAATCTATATCCTTTCATACTTGTGTCATCCTGATTATGTAATGTGGAAGAGACGGGAATCAACTTTTATAGGATATGCACTAATCGTCTCCACATCAAGGTAACTCGTCGCTAAAGATTCATGGTAAGCATTTGGCCAAAAGAGGTAAGTATCTCTTTTTGATTTTCTTCTTTTCTTTTAATCCTTTAGTTTAGATCATCACCAACTCTCAACTTTCTACTATGTTCACTTTCTTTGTATAAACACATTTTTATTTTTTCCACTTTCTCAATCTACCACTTTCTTCTAACTTAACAAAAGATTCTTTTTCTTTTTCTTTACAAGAACAAAAGAAGAACTTTTAATCATCTTTAGTGAACTAAAAGAGAACTTACTAAAAGCTTCCATCGCTAGTCCCTTCTTGGGGATCATGACCTGCATAGCCACTTGCTATCGCAATAGTATTGAGTACCTAGCACTATCTATTATCAATTTTGAAATTCTGTATTTTTCTGTGCAGGTCTAAACTCAATCAAAATTTTAGCGCCGTTGTTGGGGAGGAACTGTAAGTAACTCTCTTTTTATTTTACTTTATTGATTAACTTTCTTCTCTGTTCTTGGTATAAAGTGATAGATATCAAGAAAACAAGAGCTGTAGGGGACATATAAGTGTCTGTGGACTTCGTTCTAGAAAGCAGAGCCCAGAAGACCTCATTATTGCGGCGTAAACGTGGCAATCTAAGAGGACTACTCGCCTAGCTTTTTTGCAGGGTGACTAAACTTCAATGATCTAGTTCTGCATGCTTTAGGTTTTCATTTAATATACTTTACACATATTGTCTAACTGAACAGTAAATAGTTGATTGTAAATGTTAAAAATGAATTAGACTTTCCATTTAGGCACGTGCCTATTTCGTTACATTTTTTATTTACTGTTGAAGAGTGCTAGAGCCAAGGTACATGTGCATAGCATATAGTTTAAAAAACGTATTTTGAGTGATGTATATTACTTAAAGTGTTGCTTTTTCTATATACTTATACACTTGCACAAATACGATTAACGGCACATCCTTAAACAAGATAAAGTATTAAAGTCATTACCCTCCCTTATCCCACAAACAATCTCCTCACTCACTAATACAAGCCTATTAAAACTGAGTAAACGTTGGCCCTAGGGGCATCTCGGACTCAATAGGAGACTGGCCTAAGGGAGAAGTTTATTAGAATTTGACTCTTGCCAAATCGGTGTCAAAGATCGGGGATTAAGAGGTGAAACCTCGTAGGCTGGTGATTTGGCTTAATTAGGCATGTTGCTTTTAGTGCAGATATCTCTCACCAATCTTGCCCTGATCTAACCGATTAACTTGTAGTCAGATTCTGCAATATACTCTCTGTGGATAGTCTAACTAGTTAGGAGTTGTCTAGGTCTAAGGTATACCTAATTTAGATTAGATTTTTTCTTTCTTTCTTTTGTTTGTTTGTTTGTTTGTTTTGTTATTGTTTTGACATCTTTATGATATAGATTACAATTATAATTATTTCAATGCATATAGTGATCCATACTTCATACCGACCTCTTTTGACTCGAATATTATCAACCCGGTATATCATAACTTTAACAAACCAAGTATGCCAGTTTGGTCTTATCCAAATCAATATATGCCCCAGTCCCAATATCATGAACAAGACTGGAACAATTATCACTACTCTTCACAGAGTCAATAGGGATACAACTATCCCGAGTCATACTGTCAATCACCATTCCAATATTCAGCTTCTAATTTTTCTAGTCATGATCAATCAATAAAAGAAAAAACAGAGGTGATTAAGAGTATAGAACCCATGATTGAGTCCCAAGAACAAAAGCTGAAAATGATAAACTCACAATTCCAAAAAACTTCCAAATCCAAGATCCTTACTCCGTTTTCCAAGTCTCACAATAAGAAGAAGGACCTACAGACTTAGATAGGAGCATGAAAAAACTGATTCAGTCTAAAAATTATTTTTTCCAATCTCTTAATAGGTTAGAAGCACAAATAAGTTGTTTAATCAACATAGTGAAAGATAAGAATGGAGAAACTTTACCTAATACATGTTCGACCATTCCCAATTGCCCTGGCCATATTTGAAAATACACCTAGAGGGGGGTGAATAGGTGTAAGGCTAATCTAATGACAAATAATGTGAAATTAAAACTTAATTGTAGCACACTTAGTGTAACCAAAGAGTATAGCCGAATTCCCGGTGAAGAGCTCTGGACTATCTCCTCTAAATTCTTCTAAATAAGAGTTGAGGTGCTATATAAAGCTCTCTGGTTGAACACAAGTATGAGCACACACAATCAACATAAGCATATATATGTGATATGAACAATATGATGCAATGAACAATGAGAGAGAGAGAGAGTAAAGAGATAATGGATCAAACACAAACACAAGGATATGTTTTGAGGTTCGAGCACCCAGCTCTACGTCCCCGCCTTCATACAGAAGGATTTCCACTAAATCGTTCTCACAGGACTTCCCACACAGGGAACCTCTACTGAGGATTTGGGTAAATACAATTTGGGAGTACACAACTCCTCTGTCACCAAATACAACCTCTCACTAGAGGCAAGGCACAACACAAATCACCTCAACACTTAGAGGGATAGGCACTTAGCCAAACAAATATTAACCTCACACTTGAGGGATAAGGCACAAAGCCACAACACCACAATCACCTCTTCACTAAGAGGGATACCAACACAACCTCCACTATCACCTCTCACTAGAGGCATATCAGCACAATCACCTCTCACTAGAGGGATATCACAAAGAATGAAAGGTTTACAACTTGGTGATCTCAAAGACCACAAACCAATTCTTTCTTATAAAACAATGATCCTAATAGATAGGATAGATAGATAGCTCAAGTGTGAGAAAAACAAAGAGTTTGAAAATTAAAATCACAAAGAAAAACTCTTGGGAAAACTTCTAGAATAGCTATAGAAATGAAGATCAAAAACCAATTGCAAAGACTTCTCCTTTCTTGATTTTCCAACCCTTTAAAAACAAATAAAGATCAAATCTTTTGGCACTAAAACTCTTTTAAAAACTTGCTAAAAGATAGAAAATTTTACTCTTGAAATTCATGGTGAGAACAGCTGAAGAATGAGGTATATATAGCCCCAAAATAAATCTGCCCGTTGGCAGCCAGGAAAGGGCAGAGATGCCCTTCCGGTCGACCGCCCGGTCGACCGGGGCCTAGAACCAGAGAGCAACGGCTCTCTGGCCGATCGACCGCCCGATCGACCGGAGCTGGATACAGAGAGTAGAACTCTCTACCAGTCGACCGGCGGTCGACCGGGGCCATTTTCAGAGAGCAGAGCTCTCTGGACGGTCGACCGCCCGGTCGACTGGCCTACCAGCCCAGGTTGCGTGCACGTCCTGTGCACGTCGGTCGACAGGACCGGTCGATCGACTTCTGCTACGGTCGACCGGTCCGGTCGATCGGCAGACAGCTAGGTCAATCTTTTTAGGGATTAAAAACTTAGGTTTTTGACTTCAATTAAATCCCATGAAATCACATAAAATCCACAAAAATCAGTTCTTATATTATCTTTGAAATACAAATATGTGAGTAAAATTCAACACATATTACAAACTATTTGAACCATTTTGTATTCTTGAAAATTTGCCTTAAACCAAAATCCGTATTTTCCAAAACTTGTATTTTTGAAATGGAAATCCGATTTTTCCAAAACACATGAAAATACAAAATATGATATTGAAACAACTTTGAAGCATATTGTATATGGAGAGAATCCAATATACATGAAAGATATTATATCTATGTTTTGGACATTAAATACAAAAATAAGTTTTGTTTAAATATAAAACTCCAAACTCATGAAATAGACTATCAAAATAAGTTTTTCTAAATAGATAAAGCATAGATGTATATAGATCAAATCTAATATACATTAAACCATGTAAACTTGTTTTGATTCTAGCTATTCATGAAAACCATATATATGAAAAAGAAATCCAAAACCAGTTAAACCAAAAACCAAACATGAAACTTTAAAACAAGTGTGTGTATTGTGAACTTGAGCATATCAATACTATCGAATCTTTACAATGATCTAATCAAAATCTTAAACTAAACAAACCGAAGTCTTCTTGTAGAACTCCTTCTCCAAGTCGACTCGATCCAAACACGATCCAACGAGCTTGACTCCAACCGAGTGCTAGATACGATCTTGACGCGCGAGCTCTTCAATCACCATGTGAAAGCTTCCAAAACACCTTTGTTGAAGCTAATCACCTACTAATATCTTGATCAACTATCTGAAACTAAATATCACAAGATTATTAGTAAACAATAACTACATGAGTTAATCATCATCAAAACTAGAGTGAAGGGCCTCTGGGCCAACAATCTCCCCTTTTTGATGATGACAAAACTCATGGAGTTATATATGCATGGATTAAAGTTAAGCTTCATAGAAGCTCCCCCCTTAACTCATGCATACCAATAAACAAGAAAGATATGTCATGAATGCTCAACATAAATATGCATTACATGATATTAGATACCAATGAAATAAACATGCTCTTGATACCAACAAAAGATAATAAAAGATGCTCTTGATACCAATGGTAAAAGATAACAAATTAAACAAACATGCATATATAAAAACTCCAAATTCTCTCCCCCTTTTTGTCAATTCATCAACAAAGGGGTACAAACATTAAAGGTATAAATAATACTTTTCTTCCTTTTTGCATAAATCAAAACAATAAAGGTATATATGCTATATACATTTATGAAGAGAAGAGACGTGAAGTTAACTCCCCCTGCAAATATGCATTTATATGAAAAGAGATGACTAAAATCTAACCACATAAAGCATAATATACAATGTATAAAAGGAGATGTGAAACTCCTCCTACACATATGTAAGACATAAAGAAGAGCGGTCAAGCTCTTCAATATGAGATACACTCAACATGAATTTATATATAGAGAAGATGTTAAGCTCCCCTTACATATAAGCAATACATATCAAAACTTTTGATACCAAATTATAATACCAATTGAAAATAAACAAAAATTTTAAGATACCAAAAGATACCAATTAAAAATATCTTGTAAACTTTTGATACTAATAGAAAATGAAACATTGTATGTTTTGATACCAATTTGAAATGATATGTATATTGTAAATCATGATACCAATTGTTAACATTTTGTAATTTTGATACCAAATAAGAATATTTTATAATTTTGATATCAATTGAAAGTGAAAGCCAAATATTTTTATGTAAACATAACTCATTTCAATATAGATACCAATTTAAAATGAGATATGATACCAATTGAAAAACATAAACCAATCTATTTGGTTAAACAATTCATTTTGCAATAAAGATACCAAATTTTAGAATAAAGCCCATTTAAGATTTTTGATATCAATTATTGAAAATATTAGCAAATTCTAAATTAAAATATTTTTCATTAAGAGCATAGGAAACCAATTGAAAAATAATATACCAAATAATATAATTTTTCATCATAAAGAGTGGGAGTAAGATACCAATTGAAAATACAATCGATTGAAAACTAAAACATGAAGTTTTCTCCCCCTTTATGAAATACTAATGAAAATGATGCATAAGCTTGTATAAATTACCAATTTGAAAACTAAAAGTCATTAAGGAGTAAATCAAGCTTAGTATAAACATAATTTGTATTTTAAGATGTAAAGATATAGTAAGCACAATCACATCATGTATATATGTATGAAAAAGTAAATACCAATAGAAATTGATACTTTTTGAAGTTTTGAAGCATACATATATAGAAAACCAAAGATGAGTATACAACCATGGAAATATCAATTAGGATACCAATTGAAAATATGATGAGGGTCAAATGTATAACTCATGCTACCTCCCTTTCATGCACATGTTTAAATAGATTTTCAATTAAGAGCATACAAGGCATGGTCGCCTATCCAACCGCCCATCGATGAAAGAGGTTTTCAAAAATAAGTTTGAAAATCATTTTAGTATAATTGAAAACTCTTCCAAAATGAAGAAATACGCACAAGTTTTATGAAAAACTTGAAAACTAGTACGAAATCCTTCAAGCAAGGAATAAAACAATAACATATCTATGAAAACATGAAAATCACACAATCATCAACACTCAAATTGCAATAAAGCTCACATAATCTCGTGAAAATAAATCATGAATAAACATCAAATAATGTGACTGTACAAAGACATGTAATCAACAAGATCATGGAATAAGGCAATTAAGCTCAATGTGAAATTCTTTTATAAAAAGCATGA
The DNA here is from genome assembly GCA_038442645.1 of Agave tequilana. Lineage (NCBI taxonomy): Eukaryota > Viridiplantae > Streptophyta > Magnoliopsida > Asparagales > Asparagaceae > Agave > Agave tequilana. Next base: position 192,336 of record JAVJIF010005034.1, on the reverse strand, counting down.
AAATCATCAAAATTTAATTTTCATTAAATAATACTAATTCCAAGGCGTATGTATATTTTGTCTAAACGAGAAGTATACATACATATCCAAACACAATTGAGTTTATAAAGAGATTTTGCATGAAAGGCAAATGACTCAAGGTTATACATGTATATCTTAAAGTTTTGATAAAATTAGCATATACATGAAGTTAAACACATATTAATGAAAACATGTACAAAATAGGAAATACAAGTCAAAATGTATGAATCATCAAAACTAGGCTATACTAGTACATCTAATGGGTATAAATGAGTAATCAAGTACAAACATATAATAATCAATTTGTGGCTCACTAGTTGTACAAGTATTGATACAAGTTTTAATGAAAACTACATCTTAAACATGTAGTCAAATCACGAAGCAAAAAACAAAACATAAATTAATAAGATCATTATGTAAATGCACATGTCTTAGATCTATGATATACACGATAGATAAACTAAAGTGAGAACACAAAAAAATATAAATCCATATAAACATGGGTGTATCTAAAAAATACTACATATGTAAATCACAATCCTAATTATCATGGCATTTAATGTAATAATCATGAAAAATCAAAACATGTTAAAAATGAATAATATGAAAGCATGAAAACTAAATGGGAGATAGAGATCGTTACCAAAATCATGAGGGCAAATCTCTAGGCTCCAAACCAAGGTGGTCCTCCCACCAAACTCTCTTGAAAGTGATGCATCTAAAATTATCATCTTTAAGCTCAGAACGCATCCACCTCAAGGCACCAACACTCTCACGTTAAGTGAGAGCCCACACCTACATCAAATAAAATAGGAGTGATTTTTGGTACCCATACTCTTTTGGGTCCATGGGGGTTAGCTCCTTTCCTAACCCAAATAAATCTATTTACTAAATTTGCATCATGTACTTTATCATAACAAAGCTTAGCAAGGTGGCCCTTACGTCCACAATGTGTACAAGTGTACACATGAGCATATATTGTGTTATGTGTATGAACGTGGGAAGCATGTGTATGCTGTGGTTTGTGTGCATGCATAAGAGGAACATGTTTCTTTCGAAACATAGATTCCAAACTTGGTTCATGGCACATTGGCTCAAAGTGGAGCCCAAACAATCAACACTCTTCTTTAACATACATATATCATTTTCAATTATAGAAGAAGAGGTAGAGCATGCAATAAGTATGCTAGATGATGAAGCTACACTAGCATGGCAAACATGAGTATCAATATCATTTTTTAAAGAAACATTTTCATTAGAAATTGAATCCAATTCCTTTGAAATAGAAATAATTTTGTTTTTCAAAGAATCATTTTCGTTTAAAACAAAAACAAAATTTGAAGATAGAACTTCATTTTTTTTCAAAACTTCATCACAATCATTTTTATTTTTCAAAATCTTGTTTTCATTTAGAGCAAGTTCAAGTTGGGATTTCAATGAGTCGTGTTCATTTAGAATCTCAACCTTCTCTTGCAAAGCCAAATCAAGTTTTGAAACCAAATCCTCATTTTCTCTATTAAGTCCAAAACTTTTCTTTTTCAAAGCTTTATATTTTTCTAATAATTTTTTCACAAACAATGGAAAGTTCTTTATATAAAGCATCGGCATCAACTAAATCATCACCGGAAGAACTAGCACAATCATCTAGGTGAGTTTCTGAATTTACCTCAAGGGAGTCATTCCCTTGGACCATATAGCAACGTTGTTTGGATTCTCCTCCACTAGATTCCATCTCCACATGATTCGTCTTTTGGAGCGCGGGAGAGGTCAACGTGTTCCACACTGCAAAGGCGGAATCACAATGAGAAACTAAACACAAATATTCTTTGCTTAATGTGCTTCTAAGTGCCGTTAAGGCTTATGCATTGACCTCTATATGTTTGCTATTACCAAGATAGGATTTCTTGGTAGCGGTAAGGAAAACATACAAACCAAGGGTTTTGAGGTACATGGACATCCTAGCTTTCCGAACATTAATGTTGGAAGTACCATACATGGGAGGGGTCATGAAGTCCATGAGTGTGTGTAAACAAGTATGTGCAAATGCAACACTATATTAGCAACTAAAATCTCACTCCTAGGTGGTTAAACCTAATATCAGGAGCGTAGGCTCTGAGACCAATTGAAAGTACACCTAGAGGGGGGGTGAATAGGAGTAAAGCTAATCTAATGACAAATAATGCGGAATTAAAACTTAATTACAACACACTTAGTGTAACCAAAGAGTATAGCCGAATTCCCGGTAAAGGGTTCTGGACTATCTCCTCTAAATTTCTCTAAATAAGAGTTGAGGTGCTATGTAAAGCTCTCTTGGTTGAACACAAGTATGGGCACACACAATCAACACACGCATATATATATATATATATATATATATATATATATATATATATATATATATATATATATATATATATATATATATATATATATATATATATATATATATATATATATATATATATATATATATAGATACATATATATATATATATATACATATATATATATATACATATATATATATATATATATATATATATATATATACATACATACATATATATATATACATATATATATATATATATATATATATATATATATATATATATATATATATATATATATATATATATATATATATATATATATATATATATATATATATATATATATATATATATATACATACATATATATATATATGCAATGCACAATGAGAGAGAGAGTAAAGAGATAGTGGATCAAATGCAAATACAAGGATATGTTTCGAGGTTCGAGCACCCAGCTCTACGTCCCCGCCTTCACACAGAAGGATTTTCACTAAATCGTCCACACAGGACTTCCCACACAGGGAACCTCCACTGAGGATTTGGGTAAAGACAATTTGGGAGTACACAACTCCTTTCTCACCAAATACAACCTCTCACTAGAGGCAAGGCACAGAACAAATCACCTCTACACTTAGAGGGATAGGCACTTAGCCAAACAAATATCAACCTCACACTTGAAGGATAAGGCACAAAGCCACAACACCACAATCACCTCTTCACTAAGAGGGATACCAACACAACCTCCACTATCACCTCCCACTAGAGGGATATCAACATAATCACCTTTCACTAGAGGGATATCACAAAGAATGGAAGATTTACAACTTGGTGATCTCAAAGACCACAAACCAATTCTTTCTCACAAAACAATGATCCTAATAGATAGGATAGATAGATAGCTCAAGTGTGAAAAACACAAAGAGTTTAAAAATCAAAATCACAAAGAAAAACTCTTGGGAAAACTTCTAGAATAGCTATAGAAATGAAGATCAAAAATCAATCCCAAAGACTTCTCCTTTTCTTGATTTTCCAACCCTTTTAAAAACAAATAAAGATCAAATCTTTTGGCACTAAATTTTTTTTAAAAACTTGCTAAAAGATAGAAAATTTTGCTCTTGAAATTCATGGTGAAAATAGCTCAAGAATGAGGTATATATAGCCCCAAAACGAATCTGCCCGTTGGTAGCCAAGAAAGGGCAGAAATGCCCTTCCAGTCAACCGGCCAATGGTCATTTTTATGACCGTTGTGCCACCGGTCGACCGCCTGGTCGACCAGGCCTGGAACTAGAGAGCAACAGCTCTCTGGCCAGTCGATCGCCTAGTCAACCGGAGCTGGATACAGAGAGCAGAACTCTCTGCCGGTCGACCGGCCAGTCGACCGGGGCCATTTCCAGAGAGCAGAGCTCTCTGGATGGTCGACCGCTCGGTCGACCGGCCCACCAGCCCAGGCTGCGTGCACGTCCTGTGCACGTCGGTCGACCAGACCGGTCGACCGACTTCTGCTACGGTCGACCGGCAGACAGCCAGGTCAATCTTTTTAGTGATTAAAAACTTAGGTTTTTGACTTCAATTAAATCCCATAAAATCACATAAAATCCACAAAAATCAGTTCTTATATTATCTTTGAAATACAAATATGTGTGAGTAAAATCCAACACATATTACAAACTATTTGAACCATTTTTGTGTTCTTGAAAATTTGCCTTAAACCAAAATCCGTATTTTCCAAAACTTGTATTTTTGAAATGGAAATCCGATTTTTCCAAAATAAATGAAAATATAAAAACATGATATTGAAACAAACTTTGAAGCATATTGTATATGGAGAGAATCCAATATACATGGAAGATATTATATCTATATTTTTGACATTAAATACAAAAATAAGTTTTGTTTAAATACAAAACTCTAAACTCATGAAATAGACTATCAAAATAAGTTTTTTTTAAATAGATGAAGCATAGATGCATATAGATCAAATCTAATATACATTAAACCATGTAAACTTGTTTTGATTCTATCTATTCATGAAAATCATATATATAAAATAGAAATCCAAAACCGGTTAAACCGAAAACTAAACATGAAACTTTAAAACAAGTGTGTGTACTGTGAACTTGAGCATATCAACACTATCTAATCTTTACAATGATCTAATCAAAATCTTAAACTAAACAAACCGAAGTCTTCTTATAGAACTCCTTCTCCAAGTCGACTCGATCTAAACACGATCCAACGAGCTTGACTCCAACCGAGTGCTAGATGCGATCTTGACGCGCGAGCTCTTGAATCACCATATGAAAGCTTCCAAAACACCTTTGTTGAAGCTAATCACCTACTAATTATCTTGATCAAATATCTGAAACTAAATACCACAAGATTATTAGTAAACAATAACTACACGAGTTAATCATCATCAAAACTAGAGTGAAGGGCCTCTGGGCCAACAATATTGTTAAAAACCAAGAATCATGGTGTCTTGAAGACTTTAACCAAGAGTCTATTTCATCACATAAACTTGAACATGACCAATATCAACCCGTTGACAAATTGACAAGTTTTCATTTCAATGAAATTAAACGTGAACATGAATGTGATCCTGACCCACAACTTTGTGCTTCAGTTTTAATTTTTAAATCTATGTTGATTCTGGTATCATCACCCATTTTGACCTATTTCTTAAGTCAACATTGATGCTCGTACCTATAAACTTTGAAATAGAACCACCTCTTTTGGATAGTCACATTTCATAGATGGAAAAGAATATGAAATTAATTTGGACTCCACTCTTGAAGCAAAACCGACTCCCGAACCAAAGTTGATTTTCCCAAGTTAGTAATGATTCTCGAACCTATCACTCTTGAGCCCAAGTCAGCCGTTCCACCAAGTCACATTCTTTTGTTGGACCTAGGTATTAACCATAATGACTCGGTGATGATTTTTCAAAAATGATTATATAAAAAGAATAAATTTCATGATAGGATCTTGCATGATCTTATTCATATTGGGGATTATAAATATGTAAATAGAAAAGAGGTCAATAATGGTGCGTTCCATGAACTATCACATTATCTTGATTGGGTAGAAACGCTTGGCCCAATCCGACCACCACCGGAACTACAACCTTGAGGTAACATTATCCTTCCCTTTCTTCTTTTCTGTGCATTTATGCATTCATTCATATATTGAGGACAATGCATGAGATAGTTATGGGAGAGTTCTAACATACATAGGTTTTTTATTTAAAAAAATTAAATTAACATTTTCTTTGCTTTTAAAAACTTTTTGAAAAGAGAAACAATATTTTGACCTATTTTTTATAAGAAATTGAGTTAATTTTAAGGAATAGAAGAGTCATAATTAGGATTTCTTATACTTGGTCAAAATAAGATTATTTGTTTGATTTCTAGGGTTAGGAAGAAAATTTGAAAAAGTAATTTAGTCTTGATTTTTACCTTGATGAAATATACATGCTTTATACACTTACACACTTAGGGTTCAAAAATAAAGATTCTTATGCCTTATTAAAAAAAGAAAATATATACATATCAAAAATCTTCTGATTAAGCTGGGTATTTGTGCCTCATAAAGCATAAGTATTCACGCCTAAAAGCGTTCTATCTTATAAATATTAGTTTTCTGGCCTTATTTGCTCGAGTCTTTAAGTCCTTGGGGTGTTTTCTCACCCGGTACCCTAAGACCGTCCGGTTTGGGAGTCACCGACTAAAGCTCGTTACATGGGTAGATTCGAAAGCCTAATAGAATTAAGGGATAATACTATCAAAAATATGAAAAAAATAAGGCATAAGATTTATAGTTGAAGAACCTCGAGTCAGAATTTTATTGTCACAAAGGTGCATATGACTTATGGTAAAATAATAGACTATATAAGAAGTACATTTTTGACTCCTTACCTTGATTGATAACAAGTTTTTAGATAGAGACTAAGTTTAGGAATATAAGTTCAATTTTTCTATAACTTATAGATTACTTAAATTCTTACAATAATACTTCAAATATTTTCTCATCTTTTTAAAATTTGTTTTCAAAATACTAGCACTTTATTTCTCTTTCTTTATGGATTTTGTGGGTGTAATCTACTGAAAACTCTTACAAGATAAAACTCGTCCTCTAGGGGTAACCTAGAGGTTTAATGTCTTGTTGCGCATGCTAAGTGCAACCGTGATTCACATGAAAATATGCTAGATTTTTTTTTATTTTTCTCGAGGACGAGTAAAAGATAGGTGTAGGGGTGTGATTGTACACGTACATTCCATATTTAGTGTCACATATGTCACATTTTCATTTTATTTTGCAATAAAACTCTGCTATTTAATTTATTTTAATGTCTAATAGTATGCAGGGTAATTTATGAAGAAAGAGGAGAAATGGACAAGTTTATTTAATTAAATTTGGAGTTTTAAAAGCTCAAGCAAATCAATGAAGATCTACTCAAATTCAGAGGTTTAGAAGCAATTCTATCTAAAGACTGGAGTAAATCACAGAAGATAACACCAGATAAAATCTGCTAAAACTGAATTTTTAAATATCCATTTAGTTTACTTGAAGACCAACTAAGATAATCTCAAATCTAGAAGTCCATAGGTAAATCTTATCAAAAACATGGGATGACGGAGAGAGAATACTATCAAATATATTCCAACTAAGTCAGATTTATTTAAATTTATTATCCTTGCTTGAGAAATAAATTTCCATATAACATCATCGCCAAAAATTCAAGGTAAGGAAACAATTTATTACAGTATGGCGGTGTGATCTATTACTAATATTGCATATTTATCGTCACATTCTCATATTTATTATTTAATAAACTCTGCTATTTAATTATCTTTTTGTCTAATTATTTGTGGGGTCTTCACCAAGAGAGAAGGAAGAGAAAACAAGTCCAAAGCCCATCTAAATTCTGGTTTAATTCAGAATTAATTCTAATCAAGAATCAAGGCAAATCAGAGAAGTTCAAAGAAGATAAAATCAATTGAAAATCAGTTAAATCAGATCTTTATAAATCAAGTTGGTTAAAACTGAAAATCAAAAGAGGTTACATCAAATCCAGCGCTCAAAGTAGAAATAATATTAGATAAAGGTAAAAAAGAGGCCAATAGGTAATTGCACCCCCAGGTGTGGTCACCTGGCCACACCCAAGCCACGAAAACATGGCCAAAGTCAGATTTTCACGGCTATACTGTTGAGATACGGAAAGCATTTGCTCCCCTTATTTTCACACGCTCTCTCCTTTCTGGACATTGCTATAAATACCTGTAAATTCTCAGTACAGAGGGGATGATTAGGCTAAGAAGGATTCTTAGACTAGTTTTCATTCTAGTTTACTATAGGTTTTCATTTTTCATTTTTATTTTAATGTAATTTTTATTTTTTTATAAAAATAGGTTACACTGAGATTCATGTAAATAAGAGAGAGATTTATGTTAAGAGTGACCGATGTAATCTTCTCTTTTCTTTCATCATTTCTCTATGCAATCAAAAGGTGACATGTTTATGTTCTTTTTTTTTCTTCTTCTACTTGTCTTCTTTTTGGTTTTGATAATTATCTAAGTGAGTCTTATAGCATCGGTCTTGCCTTGCCTTTGCGAGTGTCACGGATAGCTCATGACGATGGATCCCTTCTTAAAATCTGTATCATTTCAGGCTTGCTCGTTGAAGTTCTTGATGATGTAATATGGATGGAGGATTGAGTTCAATCTTATGGTCTAAGTGTTGATCGTCTCTGAATTCAGGTCAACGTGCCAAAGATCCATGGTAAGTGATCTGCTAAAAGAAGTAAGTTTTCTTTCCTTCTTTCATTTGATTTCTTAGTGTAGAATATGCTTCCAATCACAACTCTCTCTTTTTCACTCTTTTTATTTCTTTTTTTTTAACTTAGTTTTCTATTTTTCAAAATCACCACTTTCTCCAATCTCAAACTTAATATAGCTTTTCCTCTTTTCTTTGTAAAGAACATAGAAGAATTTTAACAATTTTTAGTGAACTAAAAGAGAACTTACTAGAAGCTTCCATCGCTAGTCTCTCCTTGTGGATCATGACCCGCATAGCCACTTGCTATCAAAGTAGAATTAAGCATCTTGCACTTTATTTTTAAGTTCTGAAATTTTGTATTTTTCTGTGCCAGTTTTAACTCAATCAAGTAGTCAGGAGCTTTCCCTTTTGGGATGAAAGATCGAAGTAGTTTTCATTTTTCTCTGCTGAAGTTCAAGCCAAACTTTTTAGTTAGGTCATATCCCATATACTCCATCATACGGTGTGAATTTCACCCGTAATGAGAAAATTTTGGGGACTCAAAATCATTCTCCGAACTCTTACGAGTCACTGGCTCAGACTCGAATTTTTTGAATAGAATTAGCTTCTGACTCCCGCACTTGACTGGCACTTCGAAGAAGTCTCCATGAATTTTATTTGCGTTTTCATGTATCATAAGTGATGACTTTATAGGTGCGTGCAATAATGACAAGGCATCTATTGCTGACCAGGGATCATTATCTACGTCAATACTAGCATCTGACAGTACAGAATCAAAAGCTAATGCAGAAGGTAAGCCAAATCTAAATTCTCATTGATATACCACTCGCTTTTAACATTGGTGGTGTTATTGAAATCGAGCTTATCAACGCTCGTTACAAGTAGACTCAGCTCCTAGAGGCATTCTTTTTCAGGCTTTGGTTCAATGTCAGCTTCATTGCCAGAATCTGAGCCTTCTAGCTGGGGATTCTCATTGGTCTCAAGAGAATCTTGGTAGAGGAGGGAATTAGTAAAGTAATTATCTACCCTTTGAATGGATGCTTTTCAGCAATCAACGTTCTTACTTTGCTATCTTCATCAGTGTATTTCATGACCTGATGAAGAGTAGATGGGATAGAGTTGTGATGAATCCATGGTCGTCCCGGCAGTAAATTATATGAGGTATCAGCATCAATGACATAACATGTCACCTCAGATCTCAGGTCTCCAATATGGCACCTAAGCTTGATCTTTCCCATCGAGCGCTTACCATTGGCATTAAAATCATAGATGGTAGTTTGAGTGGCGCTCAATCGGTGGGTAGGGATCCCCAAGTGCTGCATGATATTGTAGGACACAATGCTCAACGCGAATCCTGGATCAACAGGAATGTGACTCACTTCAGATGATCTGATATACCCTGTGTAATATAGGGGTATATCATGTTTTCCTTTGATCTGCATATCTTCAGGAGTAAATGGTATGCAAGGAAAATGCTTGAAGGTCTGGAGATAATGTCCTTCATCCTCCTCTTTGTGTCCAGCCGAAATCTGGGCAATGAAAACCTCTGAATCGGCTAGCGCTTCTCTGGGAGCTTCTCTCATTGACTTGAAGAGTCTCAAAAACTCATAGAGAGTGATTCTGACTGGGATGTTGGCCAGCTGAGCTAAGACATCGAAGTGAAAAGGTGTTGACGACCCTTCCGCTTTATCTTTTTGGAGAGCCTTAGCGCACCGAAGCTCTCTATTTATCTAGAGGTTGCTTCGTGGATTGCTTGGCTGGTTCTTTGGTTGGTTTGGAGGAGCTTGGCACTGCCTCATCGTACTTTTTCAAGTACTGTTGATTCGATTGGGTTCCAGCCTCGGGAGGGGCATTCTATTCTGTAGCAAGAACAATTTATTTCTCCTCTGAATCAGTAAGAGAGGCAACATCTGTCTCGGATTCTCTTGAGGAAGCACACATCACATCGCAAGGTGTTATCTTTCCTTTGCCTTTGGACTTCCTATTGGTGACAGTAGTCCATTTCTTGCCTTCGATGAGATCAGAGTGAACCCACATGATCTCTTCTTAGGGAGTTGGGATGGGGAATAGACCTTTCTCCTTCTTGTTGTAGGGATCAGTACTGATCATCTTTAGTTCTCCTTTCAAGATGGGGCCACTCCGGTTGACACTAACGGGAGATTCCTACCAAATTGAAGGGGTACAATTACTGTCATATTGGCCGTCACCTTCTTCTGCTCTGGACAGAGTTTAAGCACTTCTGTATCAATTTTGGCCTGGAGTACATCTTTGAAGATGTAGTAACTTTCGGTGTGTCTTATAGTACAAGCAGTAGTTGGGGTCATTTGTCTTGCCCAGTGATTTGTCACATACATTGTATTCATGTTGTCACTTTACCACACTTGTTTGCTAATAAATGATATTAATAAGTGTCTTTTTTCTTTGCTAAATGTAGGCCCAAATGCTCAAAGGAATAAAAGAAGAACAAGCCCAAAAGCCCACTTTATTCTGAATTAATTCAAAATAAATTCGAAGTGGAGAAATCTGGGCTATATCTTGGCATATCAAGGGGTTGAGAAAAACCCTCCTTGAATCGAGGAATCGAAGCCAGAAAATTAAAAGCTGATTCAGTCAGCGGTTGAAGCAGCAACAAGAAAACCAGCAGGAGATGCGAGCTAAACAGGAAACCAGGAAACTGCCCCCTCTTGGTGTGGCCACCTGGCCACACCAGGGCCGCGGAAACGCGGCCCAAGCCGCGTTTTCGTGGCCAAACAGTATCTATTGGGGGAGCGTTTGCTCCCCCAACGTTCCCGGGATCCTGATTCTTTGGTTTTTGGCTATAAATACCTCTTTCAGCAGAGAAAAAGGCAGCGAAGACTAGGATTAAATTTTGCACTTATTTTCTTAGGATCTAGGTTCATTGTTAGTTAGAAAAAAAGTTGTAATCTTGCTTTTTAAGTTGTAGTCCAGTTTCAAAAACTTGTGAGAGAGAGGACTGAGAGCTTGTACTTGAAGGTTGAAGTGACAGCAATACAAAAGTCGGGCCGATTTCTCTTTCACTTGCAGTACGGTATGCTTTATATTATGTCGTTGTTTTCTTCACTTTCCATGAGTAACTAAACACTTTTTCTGGGCTAGCTATCGACTCTCTCTTGTTTTCTTCTCTTCTGTTTTTAAAAGAAAAAGACCCGATGACTCATATGCATGCCTCCCTTAAAAGCCTTTCTTTTTGAAAGTGTTCTTGAAGGCACATGAGGATGGGTATGGATAGTTGAATTCACCATTCTTTCTTGAACTTCTTGTGAATCATTTTTAATTCATTCTTGCTTCTTCGCGCTTTATGTTTTAATATTCGATTCCAACTCTTTCTTGAAGAAAAAGGACTCAAACCTTCTGCATCTTATGTGCTTTAATTAAAGCTTTCTAAAAAAGAAGCAACTTTAAGTTCTGCAAATGATAACTTGAGGGACTTAATACTTTAAGAGAAGAATGAACAATTGAGTAGGAAGATAGTAAGCCCAGATTTGATTTCTTATTATAAAACAACATCACAACTCTTAAAGCTTTTTTAATGATCACCTCCTCCAAATCCTTTTCTGAAAGTTGAAATTTCTCTTTTTCATCTCTTTTCCTTACATTCTCTTTTCCTAAAAAACAAACACAAATTCCTTGTTTTTAAAACGACTCATCGAAAAGCTTCCATCGCATCCCTCCTTGTGGACACGACCCGTTAGCCACAAGCTACACGGTACATTCTTAAACTCCTTGGTTGTTTTCTTTATTTTAGCAATCAAATTTTTGGCGCCGTTGCCGGGGAGGGAACGGTGTAGTTGTTTTAACAACTTTTGTGTGTTTGTTTCAGGGACTCGAAGATCAAGATCTAGCATTCAAGCTTTGCCAAGAAGACTTGAAAATTCTGTGCCCCTACTTTCAAAAGTAGGAAACAGAATTTCAAGAAATTGCTTTGCAAATCTGAAATTTTTTTGGGACTACTAAAAACTTTGTTTTGCAGGACATATTGCTTGCAAAAATTTCAGTTTTTTATGTCATATTTGTGCTAGTTTTGTTATCACCATCTCTGTTTTAATCCAACAGTAATTTGAGTGATTGTGAATTGCTTAAAAAACGTTTAGACTTGCATTCTAGGCATTTGTCTAATTACGTTTACTTTACAATTACTGTTGAAGAGAGCTGGAGACAAGGTATGTATGCATAGCATATAGTTTAGGAAACATTCTTGGGTGATTTTGCTTTTGAATGCTACTTTCCTATATCTTGCACACTTGCACGAATCAATTCTAAGGGCAAAACCCAAATCAAGATAAGGTGGGGAACTCATTACCTTTCCTTAGCCCACAAACCATCTCCAAGCACGCACAACCTAAGCCTAATTAAAATTTGATAAACGTTGGCCTTAGGGACATCTCGAACTCAATAGGAGATTATCCTAAAGAGAAAAAGTGTTGGAAATTGACTCCTATAAAATCAGTGTCAAGGAAAGGGATTGAGGGCCGAAAGCCCGAAGAGTGGTGGTTATTTAATTAAGGAACGTCTTTTGACGGAAAACCTCCCACCAATCTTTCCCGACCTGGCTGATTAGCTTGTGGTCAAGGTCTACATTCTACCTCTTGTGGACAATCAACCAGTTAGGAGTTGTCTAGGTCAAGGATACCTTAGACTAGGCTTGGTTGATTTTTATTGTTGACTGCTGTTTGAAGTTGTTGTGATTGTGATTGTGTTTGTGTATGCAAGTGTGGTCGAGAGACCCCAATTCATCTAGGTTGACTAGAAACACATCACCACCCAAGTTTGAACCAAGAACAGTTCCGGTAATGGCTCAATCCATATCACTACAGGATAGGTTCTACCCGATTAGGACCTCACTTCCATCTTGCATTTCACTTCCATCGGTTGGTGAATACAATTTCGAGCTCAAGCCTCAATTTATCAACACACTCCCCAAATTTCATGGTCTAGAGTCCGAAGATGCCTACTTCTTCATAAGAGAATTTGAGGAAGTATGTCTTATGATGAAAATCCCACACCTTGTAGACGATGCTATTAGGTTGAGATTTATCCCGTTTGCACTTAAGGACCTAGCAAAAAAGTGGCTCTACAGCTTAGCAGCCAGTTCCATCACATCTTGGGATGGTTTCATCAAGGTCTTCTTGAAGAAATTCTATCCTTTCCATAAAACCGCTCTCATTAGGAAGACGATCATGCAATTTAAGCAAGAACCTAGTGAACCATTCTGGAGGTACTTTGAACGCTTTAAGGACCTCCTTGTCCAATGTCCACACCATGGATAGAGAAATGGCGACAATGCCAAATTCTCTATGACGGTTTAGACTATTCCACCAAAACCCTCTTAGAAAGTATGTGCCAAGGGGATTTCTTGCAGAAAGATGAAGATGAGGGATGGGATTTGTATGAAAATTTAGCTGAGAAAACCATCCAATGGGAATCTGCGAGTGAGACCCCTAAGAATCCTAACTCCATCTCTTCAAAAGGAGGTCTCCACTCTATAGAATCGTCCATCGCTAATGAGGCTAAGTTAGCGAATTTAGCTAGAAGACTGGAAGCTCTAGAGACGAAAGAACTAAGTCCAGTCAATCAAGTCAGCCCGAACCAATTTCCACCCCCGGGCTGCACTTACTGTCAAGCCATGAACCATGTATTCGAGGAATGCCCAGTGTTTCAGGCTCAGCAATCCTATCACGAACCGATGAATGCGGCTTTTTCAAGGCCGAACAATAACCCTTACGCCCCAACGTACAATCCCGGCTGGAGAAATCACCCTAATTTCTCATGGAGCCAAAACAACAACGACCATTCACGATCCAATCATGCTAGCCACTTCCATCATGGTAATAATTCTTCCAATCATCAACCCAACTTCTCCAATTTCCATAATAATTCTCCCAACCATCCACCAAACTTTTCGAATTATCAACAGAATTTTCCTAACCAAGCTCCACAATCCTCCTTCCAGAATCCTCAATTGGAAAGAAGAATGACTGACTTTGAGAGAAACATGGAGAGATATATGAAAACCAAGACTCTCTCATGCAAACCATTCAGAGGTTAGAGGTTCAAATGAGCCAACTAGCCAACCCACAGAATGAGAGACAAAAGGGTACCCTGCCTAGTCAGCCAGTCACCAATCCGAGGAATTCCCAACAAGCTCATTTGGCTGAGGATCCTTCATTCAATCAATGTAATGCTGTGCATACATTGAGGTCAGGAAAGAAAGTTGATAACCAAGTGTCAACACCCACCAATCCTATTCAGCACAACCACAATCAAGCTTCCACCTCATCCAATCCAATTTCTTCCAATTCGGACGAGTCAGAAAAAGACATGTCAGCCAGCCAGGTGCACCAGCCTATAGTACCATTTCCGAATAGGCTGAAAAACAACAAGCAAAACCCGCACATGGACAAGATAATCGAGATGTTTAACCAAGTGAAAATACATGTGCCACTCCTTGATGCCATCCAACAAGTTCCTTCCTATGCTAAGTTTCTTAAGGACATGTGCACCAAGAAGAGAAAGACTAATGTTCCTAAGAAAGTCTTCCTAGCTACTAATATTAGTGAGCTATTTTCGGGTCCTATCCCTGTCAAGTACAAAGATCCAGGTAGCCCTACCATTGCCTGCACAATAGGACAAGCCGAGATTAGTCGTGCACTTCTTGACTTGGGAGCAAGTATCAACTTGCTTCCATTCTCTATTTATCAACAACTCGGGTTGGGTGACCTTAGTCCAACTCGAGTCACCATCCAGCTGGCTGACCGTTCTGTTAAAGTTCCAAAAGGGGAAATTAACGATGTCCTGATTCGGGTAGGAGAGTTCATATACCCTGTCGATTTCATAGTTTTGGAGACACAACCTGTGTCCAACTCCAATCGTAGGGCTCAAACTCCGGTCATCTTAGGTCGACCATTCCTTGCCACTGCTAATGCCATCATCAATTGCAGGAATGGGTCTATGAGGTTAACCTTTGGAGACATGACTAGAGAAGTCAATGTCTTCCATCTAGGAAAACAACCCCGTGACATCGAGGACCAAACTTTTGAAGTAAACCAAATTGAGAACTTGACAAGTGAACACGGGGAAGAATTGGAATCAGAAATGGAGATTGACTTCGAGTTAGAGTCTGATGACTTTAATCTCGATCAGGTGGTAGATTCTGCTGTGAATTGGGCTTCAAACCCAATTTCACCTACAATGGAGCCAACAGATTTGACTAGTCCTTCTAGTGAGCCTGCCTCTTCCTTAGAATTGAAAGCCCTTCCTGCGCATCTCAAGTACGCCTATCTAGGCGAACAAGAGACCTTTCCTGTCATCATTGCCTCTCATTTAAATGACGGGGAAGAAAAAGATTTGAAAGATATTCTAAGAAAACATAAGGAAGCCATCGGGTGGACTATGACTGACATTAAGGGATTAAGTCCAACCATCGTTCAACACCGCATCCATCTCAATGAAGACGCCACACCTAAGAGAGACCCGCAGCATAGGTTAAACCCTATTATGCAAGAGGCTGTTCATGCTGAAATCATAAAACTCTTAGACAATGGGATAATTTATCCCATTTCGGATAGCCAATGGGTCAGTCCTGTCCACGCAGTCCCAAAGAAATCTGGTTTCACCGTAGTGGAAAACGAGAACAAAGAGTTGGTTCAAACTCGACTTCCCACGAAGATTCGAGTTTGCATTAACTATAGGAAACTGAATGCTGCAACTCGTAAGGACCATTTTCCACTTCCCTTCATTGATCAGATGCTTGAACGTTTGGCGGGTCACGAGTACTACTGCTTCTTGGACGGTTACTCGGGCTATAACCAGATCCCTATCGCTCCTGAGGACCAAGAAAAGACTATGTTTACCTGTCCATTTGGGACATTTGCTTATCGTCGAATGCCCTTCGGCTTATGCAATGCCCCAGCAACGTTTCAACGTTGCATGTTGAGTCTTTTCTCTGATATGGTAGAGCGCTTCTTAGAAATCTTCATGGATGATTTCTCCATCTACGGAGATTCATTCACTCAATGTCTCCACCATCTAGAACTCGTCCTCCAACGTTGTGCTGAAAAACATTTGACACTAAACTGGGAGAAATGCCACTTCATGGTGAAACATGGAATTGTCTTGGGTCATGAAATATCCAAGAAAGGAATAGAAGTGGATAGAGCCAAAATCGAGGTTATTGCTATGCTTCCCATGCCCAAATGTGTTAAGGACATTAGATCCTTCTTAGGACACGCTGGTTTCTACCAAAGATTTATCAAGGATTTTAGTAAAATTGCTAGGCCCTTGACTAATCTGTTAGCTAAGGATGTGTCCTTCACTTTCGATGCTGACTGCATCACTTCTTGGGAGAAGCTTAAGAGAGAGCTGATTTCTGCACCAATCATATCTGCACCGGATTGGTCTAAGCCGTTTGAGATTATGTGCGATGCTTCTGATTTTCCCATAGGTGCTGTCCTAGGACAACGTATTGATAACAAGCAGCATGTGATCTACTACTCTAGTAGGACTCTCAATGACGCTCAACTGAATTACACTACAACCGAGAAGGAATTCTTTGCAGTAGTGTTTGCCTTAGAGAAGTTTCGTCCCTACCTACTAGGGTCCAAAATCACCGTTTTCACCGATCATTCTGCGCTTAGGTACCTCATGATGAAGAAGGATGCCAAGGCCCGACTCATTCGTTGGATCCTCCTTCTTCAAGAATTTGATCTCGAAATTCGATACAAGAAAGGCGTAGAAAATGTCGTTGCTGACCATCTCTCGCGGATTCCTAATTCTCTATGCAACGAATTACCCATCAATGAGGATTTTCCTGATGAACATCTCTTAACTATCTCTAGGGAACCTTGGTTTGCTGATATAGTGAACTACTTAGTCACAAACCAAACTCCATCTCATTGGTCCAAATTGACTTTTGGTGATCTGAAAATTTTGAGTTTTTTCAAACAAAAAAATTACAGATCTTGATTACTAAATTTAAGAAAAATAAATTATTTTAAAAGAATGCAACCATGGTCGCATTAATATTCAAGTTTTTTTTGAAAGATGCTTTAATCACAATAAAAATCTATTATTGCGACTTGAAACAGTTTATTTTATTTTATTTTTTGTTTTCTGAAACTGCAATCGAAGTCACAGTTTCTAAGAAGAAAAATTTTGTATTTAAATTTTTTAATATCATTTTCACTTTTTAAATTTATTTTTGTTTTACATTCAGGCCTTTGGTCGCAGTTTTGCAGCCTTTTTTTTATTTTTTATTAGGGTCGCAGTATTTTTTTGACCTTGCTAAGTTAAATAGATACTGCTATCGTGATCGCAGTCTTATGAAATAAGAGTCGCAGTCAATTGAAGTAGTGACAAATAATCTCGTAAATTAATTAATTAAGATGATTAGAAGATTGTGACTTCGGTCGCAGTCTTATGTAACAGCGGTCTCTTTAAGAATGTTTTGTTTGATAACAATGCGACCTTGGTCATAATATTTTTTATTAAGTAATCTATAGAGAATACTGCGACCATAGTTACATTCTTATGAAACAAGAGACATAGTCAATTGAAGTAGTGAACAAGGTCTTAAAAGTTAAGTAACTAAGATGGCTAGAAGACTGCGACTTTGGTTGCAGTCTTATGTAATAGCAGTCTTTTTGAAAAGTTTTGTTTGATAACACTACGACCTTGGTCGCAGTATTTTATAACTTATTTTTCATTTTTGCAACAAAGATCGCAGTCTTTTTATTAATAAATTTTAATTGGACTGCGACTTTGGTCGCTGTCTTGTAAAACAAATGGTTTGAAGATGAAATTTCATACTGCGACTACAATCACAGAATTCAATTTTATTTGACAATTTATTATTATGAATGCGATCAAAGTCGCAGTCCTGATGAAAAGGACAGCTTCTAAAATAACTTTTTCCTGTGTCTTTAGTAGCATCTCTGATAGATTGGTTATATATTTATGTGTATTTTATTTTGTCTTTCAGATTTTAAATCGAATAGCCAATATTTCCGATGATGAAAAATTTCAGATAGGCTTTTCTTTGGAAGAAGAAGAAGAAGAGAAGAATCACGATGAAAATATTGAAGCTGACATCCCGAGGGAACATGAACCTATCAAAATAGCTGCTGGAGATCTAGGTCTGCAATTAAAAATTAATATCTGATCCCACTCTCACTTTTTAGAACGACATTCTCTACAAGTTAAAAATCTAGATCTGACAGCGTGAGGAGACACAGAGAGATAGACATATAAAAGGGGAGAAAAAATAATAATAAAGAATATAAAACTAATACATTATTCCAAGAAAACACAAACGATAGGGGCTTTAGTAATTTCAATTATTTTCAAAAGCGGGACGTCATTTTAGATTGTCGAATTATGTAGCTCATAATGTGCCACGTCACCGCAGGCTGAGAGGGACTCTCAGCTGTCAGCTGATATACATATTTCTATACACATATATATGGGGTTACTGTACCTCAGCCGACAGCTGAGAGAGTTTCTCAGCCGGCAGTGACGTGGCCGAATATGTGCCACATATCGGTCGTAGAGTGTAGGCGCCAAAAAAATCAAAAAAATCCCGACTAAAGAATCGTCAATCAAATTGACAAAAATACCCCTTTTTTACTTCTAAACTAGCAAAAACTCATGCACAACAAAATTTTACCTAAAATATTTGTATTTAAAGAGAATTTTCTGTTGAATATATCTACAGTTATAAAATTCCTAATTCTACTACATCGAAATTATAATGGAAAAAAATTGGATCAAGATAATGAGAAATAAACAGCAGCAGTGAAAAGTAAAAAAACATGTGTGAAACATAAAAAAACTATTATTTTTTATATAATTTTTTATTATTTAATTTCGTGTTATTTTCAATTCATATAGGTTTAATAAAAGAAACTGAAATGAATAGAAAAATGAAATTTAATGTAGGGCAGCCATTTATTATTTTTTCTACTACAAATGTACAGTGTAAAAAAATAATGAAATATAATAGTTAATTATTTTGCAGATATTTTATAAATCAGATATTCTCGTACTGCCACAATATTTGCATATTGGTTGGATAATATTTCATGCAATTTTAAATGAACTGGGACTATGGTCGGTCAAGGTACTAAAAAAATGCTTTATTCTCAATATATATTATAAATTAGATCCAGGTCGCAGTACACATACATTCAAAACTATAATCAAAAAAATATATAACTTTCAATTTTATATCACGACTGCGACCCTAGTCGCATTCCTTATTCGCATAGAAATAACAGACGAAACATGCTATCGTTCAGCACTGCGACCACAGTCGCTGTCTTTTTTTGCATGCCTTATGTAATAGAATTTTGATTGTTTTACAAAATAGATTAGCCCTGCGACCATGAGATCAGTCCGCGTATATCACATCTTATAAAATACTATATTAATTACTCTGAATTAATTGAAGTAATTAATATTCTATCTACCGTGATACAGCAACATTCTCGAAAAAAGAGATGCACTAATATTAATCTCGATAAAGGAAAGATGTGCACCATATGTAATCTAAATATATAGGAAAAATATTCTATAAAAAGTTAATTTGTAGCTCACATAATAAACCTCTGGAAAAAAAAGAACTCTTCGGATTCTTCCGCCATAACTGCTTCAATTAAATATTTAATTTCTTTTTATCACTTCTTCGAATACTCAACCGTCACCTATAACAATTATTATTACTATTCATGTTGTTTCACATTATTGACCTTTTTATAGTGCTTGTAACAAATATATTATCTCATATCTAAAAATGATATTTGTGCTCTTCGTTTTCAATTTGATTTCAAAACTTCTAGAAAATAATTCATTCTTGAATCATGTCTTCCCCATCTTCTTCCTCTGAACACTCAGATTTCAACTTCAATCATTCTCCCACCGGACCTCTTTCTTCAGGGTATTCTAGTGAATCTAATAGCAGTCTGGACTTCACTCCTTTTGACTATCTCACTACATCAAATAATATTTTATCTGATCCTCCTCTTCATGAGGATGATGAAGTTTTCATGGGGCTTAGTGAGGAGGAACTTATTCCTCTGCCACTTTACAGAGACATGCTTGATGAAAGCATGTCCTCTGATGTTGGAAGCTCGCTTTCTTTGAGCATATCTTTTACAGGTTGTTCTCGACACGAATCGAAAGAAGAGCTTGATAAAGACGCGATCCATTCTGAGAGTTAATCAATGAACCAAAGCACCCTCAAAAGAGGAAGAAACTGATGAGTACTGCAAGCATGACGATGAGGGAGAAGATGAGAAAATAAGTGATGAACAGGAAGACAAGGAGAATGAAGACTACGAATCTGCTTATGATGGTGATGACGACGAGGATTAGGATTTCCTGATCTTCTGATATTCAACGTTATTTTGTCCTCTTATAAGAGCTTTTAATGGTCTTTTTTTGTAAGGTTTCTTTCTGACCATATTATGCTATAAATAAAATTTACTTCTATCTGTAAAATAATCTTTCATATTTTTAAAATACATATAAAGTATGTCGTATAGTTATTATTTTTGCATCTTATCTGCGATAATGGTCGCAGTAC
The DNA here is from genome assembly GCA_038442645.1 of Agave tequilana. Lineage (NCBI taxonomy): Eukaryota > Viridiplantae > Streptophyta > Magnoliopsida > Asparagales > Asparagaceae > Agave > Agave tequilana. The sequence continues at coordinate 171,606 of JAVJIF010005034.1, read as the reverse complement.
TCAGATAATAATTACATATGAAATTGTGACCACGGTCGCTGTCCAGTCATAAATAGTTTGATCGTTTTGCATTCAATAAAGTTAAAAACAGTGACCATGGTCGCAGTCCAAAATTAAACTATATAAACAGATGATACTGCGAACAGATCGCAATCATCTCAAATCAGTATATTTCACTGTATATCACAAATTAGAAAACTGCGACTGCGACCCTTAAGCACTGTGATCATAGTCGCAGTCCTTGTTCGCATGCAATATGTAAAAAAAATTCATAGTTTATAGGTGGCTGAGACAACAGTCATAGTGAAGAAAAAATATATAAAATCATACGTATACTGCGACTATAATATCAGTCCTTAGTCACGGTTATTACATTTAACCTAGCAAAAAAGGTCATCTACAAAATGCTGTCATAAGCACTGCGACCATGGTCGCAGTCCTTGATCGCATGCAATATGTAAAAAAAATTTAATAATTTTTAGGTGGCTGAGACAACAGTCATAGAACAAATATATAAAATAATACGTAAACTACGACTATAGTATCAGTTCTTAGTCACCGTTATTACATTTAACCTAACAAAAAAACTATTCACGACATGCTGTCGTTAAGCACTGCGATTATACTCGCAGTCCTTGTTCGCATACAATTTGTAAAAAAAAAAATAATTTATACGTTACATGCGAACAAATAAACTACGACTATATTCAAAGTCAGTAAAATTCTTACAGATCATATCATAAAAATCTACAAATTAAATAATTGTAGACTGCGACAAAGGACACTTTTAAAACTATTGAGAAATTATTTTATTGACCACTACGAGCTTAGGCGCATTCCTAAAATATATAATATCTGCGTAAAAAATTCACCATTACGAGGTTAGGCGCATTCCTAAAATATATAATATCTGCGTAAAAAAAAGATTTAATAAAGAAGCATTCAAATTTGTTTCGTGATTTGATGAAGTTGCACTTGAAGAGACATGATTCATATTCAATTGGTCGCAGTTTGGTCGCAGTTATAAATGATAATTGTGACAATATTGACTAACGTTAGAAATATAAAAAAATAATAAACTATACAGATCCACTATCTTTTACGGCAGGGGCATTTAGTAATTTCTACTGTTTCAATAGGCGGGCCGTCCTTTCTAGTGTGGCTAATAATGTGCCACGTCACCACAGGCTGAGAGAGACTCTCGGCTTTCGGTTGATATACATATTTCTGCATATATATATATATATTCTAAAATTTATCACAACTAGGTCAGTTACAAGATCAAGTCCGGTCTATGGTATATCAACACTAGGCCTAAGCTAACAACGGCATATTATTAACACATGGAATGACGCTAATAAAAACTCATATCAACTGAATAAATAAGATGGATATTCAATGATGACTTATGAAGTGATGTATGAAATCGCACTGGTAAAATACATCAAATAGTCACATGAAATGATAAAAGTAAAATACAAATATATATTGACAATGGTAAATAAGGAAATGAGATAAAAGCAAACACTCACATGAAATGACGTGATTTTTTAACCGAATCGTTGTCTAGTCTTTACTGCACGAACCAGTACGGATCTCCACACTATCCCATGGGTCAGTCTTCGAATCACCAGTGTATCGGGTCCATAACGAGTACAACTCCGAATCTCCCGCAAAGGGTCTGGGTTGCACGAACGCGTCCAAGATCATTGCAACACGCATCCAAACACATGAACTCACACCCATTATAGACACGTACTGGTATGCTTCTCTTACACATACATATACAAGTATACACATGCATACACCTATATACATACATATATATACATACATACCCACAAATAATCACGCGCGCGCGCGTGCACACACACACACATATATACACACTTATATACATACATACATCTATACATATATATACCCATATAAATATTAATGCACCCATTATTACAAACACTACATACAATACATACACACACACACACACATATTTATATATATATATATATATATATATATATATATATATATATATATATATATATACACACACACACACACACACACACACACACATATACACATATATATAAATATACATACATACATACATATACATACACACACACAAACACACACACACACACACATACACACACACACACACATATATATATATATTTATATGTTTAAATGTAACCACACACTTTACTAAAAGTACTTACGCACACACTCTTGCATGCATGCACATGAATTAAATTCCCTCCCGCATCCATTATGCTTACACATAATTAACAACACACACCCAAATGAGATACAAAGAGGAAAAAGGAAACTCACATAACGGGATGACTTGCGACGCGCCGACGAAGGCTCCAGCAGAGGGGACGGAGGCCGCGGAGGATGTCAATGGAAAGCCGGAGAAGAGTGGAGTGTCCTCGCGCTTGCCGACGGAGAAAATCGGACTTCAGCGGGTCCCGACAGCAAGGGAAAAGAGGGGAAATGGCCATGGAAAAGAATAGCACACACATCAATTATAAATGCCCACATACACATTAAATTTACACAGAGAGAGAAAGAAGAGCTCACGCAACGGAGTGACTTGCGGCGCACCGACGGAGGCTCCGATGGAGGCGACATAGGCCGCGAAGGAGGTCGACGGATAGAGGATCTCGCCGGAAAGGGCGCGGGTGCGTTCCCGCTCGTCGATGGCGACCAACAGCGACTCACGGAGAGACGGAAGATGGCTCAAAAGATGCTTCAAGGGCCTAAAGGTTGGAGCTTGGCTTGCCTTGGTGCCTGACCATGGGGCACTTCCGTGGCCTCAAGGGGGCTGTTGCTTTGAATGGTGGTGTGCTGTGCCATGGAGAGGGATCTGCTGCTATTGGGGGGCACACAGCAAGGTAGAAGAAAGCCAAAGCCATGGCCACGGCTTCGGCGGAGTTTGTCAAGGATGGCGTGGAGTCAGTGAGGAGATCTTGTGGTGGTCTCGTGGCTTGGTTGAAGAGGAGAAGCAAAAGAAGGGGGATCTTAGGTGGAAAGGGGGCGGCTGTGTTGGGAAGATGGAGGAGAAGATAAGAAGTGGATTAGTTAAGATAAAAGTCTAATTAGTTAGGATTTGATTTTGGGGAGTTGGGCTGTTAAGATTGGAATTTATTGGTCATGATTAAGAATTTGGCTTTAGAATTTAAATAATGAGTTGAGTTTGGGTACGCGTTAGATTTGGGCTTTGGGTTGGTCGTTAACCTAATGGATAATGGGTATAGAAATGGGTTTGGATCAAGGCTAAAGGGTAGGGTTTAGGAATAAGAAATTATAAGAATATTAATATCAAAATAATACTATATAATACACATAATAACCACAATAATAACAACAACAACAATAATAATAACACTAAGAAGAATAATAATAATAAATAATAATGTAACAACTACTAATAATATTAATTTATAATAATAGCAACAATATTAACACTAATAATTAACAATAATCATAAGATTAAAAGCAACAACATTATTAATAATAATCACACTAATAATATTAGAAATAAATATTAATCATAATGAGACAAATATTGGAAATAACCATTACTAATAATAATAATTAGGAGTAGAAATGTTAATGAATAATAACAGTAAATATAAAACCAAATAATTATTTAATAGTCCAAAATAATTTGTGTATTTAATAATAAAAAATAAGTCATAAATCAAGTTATTAAAAATAAAAGTATAGCAAATTTAATAAATACATAGAAAAAAAATAAAAATATATTATCTCAAATTAAAGATATTACATTCTACCCACTTTATAAAAATTTCGTCCCCGAAATTTCAATAGGGTAGGGAATAGTAAAAAAAACTTAAAGGAGAAGACAAACAAGCTTCACGTCGCTTCTCGGCGCATCAAGATCCACCACGCTTCCGCTGCGAACTCTGATCTCTACTACTAGTTTCAAAATGGAGTAACTAGTTCCAAGAGATAAAATCAAGAAAAAAAAATAGATTTAAGAAGGAGAATGGAATTCCAAACGGAAATACAAATCACTTTAGAAGAAAAGGTGAAATCAGGGATACAAAGGATTCAAAAGATGGGTTCCAAAACGGGGGGACGATCAATTCCAAATGGAGTCAATTTCATTGTATGGATAGTACATGTTTATATTGCAGTGTAAACATAACATATATCAGGTCACAGGTATGAACTAGGTCCTCTTTGAGTATACCTGGCTCTGATACCAAGAAAACCCTGTCACTCTCCGCTTCCTAAAATACGTAGAAATGTAGTCACGATGAGAGTCAGCGACGTATATACACGAGGAAAATACCCCACGTATACACGCTAAGCCTAAAGTAGTCTGAATAAGCTATAAATTTAAATCATAATAAATTAACGATCACTGCAATATCACATATAAGCATCCACACATGATATCATATAAAAAGAACTAGAATAAAGACCGAATCTGATATTCATAAATCAAGAAAAGTACAAAAATAGGAGAATCAAATAGGAAAAAACTCCAGACTCCTCTGTAATCACCTAGAGGGGGGTGAATAGGTGACTAGCTAATCTAATGGTCAATTAATGCGGAATTAAAACTTATTTAATACAAATTAAAACTTCTTAAACTAAACACCAAGTATAACATAAAAGTGCAGTCGGATTCCCCGTGAAGGGCTCTGGACTAACTCCTCAAGATTCCTCTAAATAAGAGTTGAGGTGCCGCGTTGGCTCTCTTGGTTGAATACTAGTGTTAGCAAATAATCCCCAAGCATATATCAATAAGGGCACAAATATATATCAAGCATACAAAGATGAAAGCAATGTAAGCATGCAAGATATAAATAAGTAAGAGATAGAGAGCAATCGCAAACACAGGATATTTGTTTCGAGGTTCGAGCACACTTGCTCTACGTCCCCGCCTTCAACACTTGAAGGATTTCCACTAAAATCGATCCCATCGGATCACTCAGTGCCGCAACACCTACAAGACGAGTTCACACTTCAACTCCTTGGACTCTCTAGTCCCTTCACTTGTTCCCGTAAGAACTACGCACCGCAAGCCCACTAGCTTGCCGAGGCCGCACCTCAAACACCGAGTTCTCACTAGAACCCGAAACAACACGAACCCGCAAGTCCGCGTCCTCAAAGTACAAAGTAGAACTTTGGTGATCACAACACTTTGATCACCTAAAATCCTCTCACAACAAAGATCCCTATAGGTAGATATAGCAATGGATAGCTCATGTATTTGTGTGAGAAAACTAGGATGGAATTTGTGGAGGAAAACACAAGAAATTACTTTTCAAAACACTCTTGATAAACTCTCTTTTGATTTGAAAATATAGCTCTATAAACAAGTAGAGAAACCTCTTAAAAGAGTAGGAAAAACTGGTACAAAAACCCACTTCAAAACTTATACAAAACAGCCCATGGTCGGTCGACCGGCCCTCCAGCCAGAACTGGCGTGCACGTTTATGCACGTCGATCGACCGAGTCAGTCGACCGACTCCTAGCTCGATCGACCGACCCGGTCGACCGGTAGAAGCCAGACAGGATTTTTATAGGGATTAAAAGGTTGTCTTTTTAGCTTAGATAAAATCCCATAAAACCTCTAAAAATCTACAAAAATAGTTTCAATATTATACTTTGATATACAAACATGTTTGAGTAAAAATCAAACCATATTACAAACATTTTGAACTATTTTTGTAACTTAAAATTTTTGACATAAAACAAAATCTGTATTTTTTCAAAATAGATTTTTCCAAAACTTCTCCAAATATAAAAACAAGATATTTTAAACACTTTGAAAGCATAGAGTGTATGGATATGATCCACTACACATACATGATGAAATATCTATGTTTTGACAATTTGCACTAAAATGGTTATGGTTAAAACACATGTATATATGAAGTCTAAAAACCAAACCGGTAATTTTTCAAATGAAAATCCTTTTATGAAAACACAAATAAATCTTGAGTGTGTGTGTATATGTACTTGAGCAATCCACCAACTATTCTATCCTTTACATCTTATTTAAAAATAAAATCTTAACTAAAACAAACCTAGACTCAAGTCTTCTCTTGAAGGTCTTCACTTGAAGTCTTTTTCTCCTCTTGACTTGGTCTAAACTTGATCCAAAGAGCTAGACTCCTCTTGAGTACATGATGTGATCTTGATGCATAGGCTCTTGAATCAAACCGTGTTAGCTCCAAAACATGACTTTAAATTATTTGTTGAAGCTAAACACCTACTAAGATCTTGATCATGAATCTGAGACTAAATAAACACAAGATCATTAGTACTATAACTACATTAGTTAATCATCATCAAAACTAGAGTGATGGGCCTTTGGGCCAACAATCTCCCCCTTTTTGATGATGACAAAACTCATGAAGTTATATGTGTATGGATTAAAGTAAAGATTCAAAGAAGCTCCCCCTTAACTCATGCATAGCAATAAACAAATATATATGGAAATGAAGTACATAACTAAACATGCATCAACAAGGTGAGAGACAAAAACATAACTCCAAAATCCTTTTTCCAAAAACTTTTCTCCCCCTTTGTTTAAACTTTTAAAAACATTCTTTCCATTTTCTAAAACACAAGATGCATAAACTCAATATATGCAAAAACATAAATATGCATATATAAACTCAAAAACTTTCTCCCCCTTTTGTCAATCATCAACAAAGGGGTTAAAGTAAATACAAAACAATGTTCTCCCCTTTTTGTCAGAAACAAAACAAATCAATAAAGGGGTGAAACAAAATCAATCAATAAAGAGATATATGCGATATACATTCATGAGGAGGAAGACTCTAAGTTAACTTCCCTACATATATGCATTATATGAAGAAGGGATGACAAGCCCTAATTCATATAACACATAATATTTAATGCATAAGAGGAGATGTGAAGCCCCCCTACACACGTGTATCGCATAAAGAAGAGTTGTCAAGCTCCTCAATATAAGATACACTCAATATGAATCTATATGTATAAGAGATGTTAAGCTACCCTCGCATATAGGCAATATATATCAAAACATTTTTAACTCAAATTTAAATAATTACTCAAAACAAATTTTGAAATACCAATTTGCAAATAAACAAAATTTTATGATATCAATTGTAAATAAAACATATCAAAACATTTTAAGATTTTAATTGAAACTAAACAATACAAAATTTGAATTCTTCTAAAATTACCAAATCAAGATATCACAAGATATAGATACCAAAAAGAAACATTTGTGATATCAAATGAAATTGAAACATTTTTATATTTTGATACCAATGAAAAATAAGGATACCAATTGAAATAAATAGATCAATAGATACCAATATGGATACCAATTGAAATAAATAGTTCAATAGACACCAATTGAAATATATTGTACATTTTGATATCAATAAAAATACCAATTGTAAAAAAAAATACCAATTGAAGATAATGCATAAGCTTATATAAAAGGTACCAATTGAGAAATCAATTGAAAATTAAGATTTGAATTAAGCTTAGCATAAACATACTTTGTGCTTTAAACATGTAAATATCTTGTAAATCAAGCACAAACAAATCATATATATGTATGAAAAGAAAATACCAATAGAAATTAATATCATATGAAATTGTGAAGCATACATATATAGAAAATATGAGTATATACAAAAATGTCAATTGAGATACCAATTGAAAATATGATGTAAATCAAGTATATAACTCATAATAACCACCCTTTTCATGTACAAGATAAAAGATATGAAATTTGAGCATATAAGGCATGGTCTCCCATCCGTCCGCCCATTAAGGGGTAGGTAGAGGTTTTCGAAAATAAGTTTGAAAATATTTTAGCTTTGAAAAAACACTATCAAATGAAGAATAAATAACTAGTTAAATTGATTTTTGAAAAATTAGTTAAAGATCCTTCAAAAACATGAAACCAAATCATATGTCGATCATGAAACATACTAAATACATAAAAGTTGTCACTCGAAATCTATAGGGCTCAAAAATAATCATGAAACAAAGTAATGAATAAACAAATAAAGTGTGAGTATATAAGAATAATGTAATTAGCATTTTCTATGAAAATAATCAATGATGCTCAAAACAAATATCACTTAATCAAACAAGTAAAAAAAACATGAAAATTCATTTTTCATTTAAACATAACTTCTAGGTATATGTATGATTTATCCAAAGCTAACAATATGCATACATATCCCAAATATAAAAGAGTCCATGATATAATTTGCATGAAGGCATGAGACTCAAGAGACATACATGTATATTTATTAGATTTGAACACAAAATACATATACATGAAGTAAAATATGAAAATTGGCAAAACAAGTGTAAATGAGAGAATCATCAAAACTAGGCTATACATGTGCATATAGTGAGTACAAATGAACAATGAAGTGCAAACGTATATAAATCAAATGTTACTCACTACTTGTACACGTATATACACAAGTTTTGACAAAAACTACATTTAAACAAGTTATATATCTCATGAAGCACAAAATAAATAAAACATGAATATTTTAACAAACACTAAAACATGCTAAAATTTATCAATTATAAAAGCATGTAAATAAATTGGGAGTTTTAGAGATAGTTACCAACACATGAACTATATTCCAAATCTCCAAAACATAGTGGTTTACCCACCAAATCTCTTTGATAGCGGTGCATCAAATGTATGTTCATCAAGTCCATGCATCCACCACCAAGGCATCAAATCTCTCACGTTTTGTAAGAGCCCGCACCTACATCAAATACACAAGGTGGGGACTTTGGTACCCATTTTCTTTTGGGTCCATGAGAGTTAGCATTGTAAGGAACCCAAACTTTCTTGTTATTAGCAAAATTTAAAGAATTTATTCTATCATAACAAAATCTTGCTAAATGGCCTTTGCGGCCACAATGTGTACACTTGTATACTCTAGGATGCATATGTGTATGAGTGTGGTCATGGCGTTCAAAGTGTGCATATGCATGATGTGGGTGATGTGCATGAACATGTGGAGCTTGTTTCTTTTGAGACAAGGATTCCAATCTCTTATGGTTAAATGCACAATTGCTCAAAGTTGAGCTTAAACAATCAATTCTATTTTTCAAAAATTTAACTTCATTTTTATCAATAATAGCATGTAAAGCATGATGAGAATGAGAATCATTTTTCTTATTCTTTTTAAAAACATTTTCTTTTTCTTTTTCAACAATTTTTCATTTCAAAGAAGTGTTTTCATGCAAAGCAATTTCTTTTTGTTTTTCCACCAAAACAATTTTATTTTTCAAAATAGTGTTTCCTTCACAAAGATCATTCAATTTAGAAAGCAAGGAAACATTTTCATTTTTCAAAGATTCATTTTCTTTTGAAATATTTTCAAATTTTTCTTGCAAAGAATCTTTTTCATTTAACATGGCATCAAATTTGTTTTTCATTTTCTTATTATCCTTTTTAAGCAATTCATATTTTTCTAGGAGTTGTTGACAAAATGATTCAAGTTCATTATAGGACATATCAACATCCTCTTCTAGCTCGGATTCGGTAGTTACCTCAAGGGGGTTATCCCTTGGACCATGTAGCATACATTGAAAGCGTCACTTCCAACATCCGAGTCGCTCCCCGCATAGTATTGTTCTTTTTCACCAAGGGAGATGATGGTGTTCCATACTATAAAAGCAGAATCAATGTTAGAAATCCTAGATAAATATTCATCATTTAGGGTTGACTTTAAAGCATGAATGGTCATTGAGTTAGCCTCAATATACTTGCTATTATTAACATATGAATCTTTAATGATAGCAAGATAAACATGAATACCTAGGCCTTTGAGGTACAAAGACATCTTAACCTTCCAAGTTTGGATGTTAAGAATGTCAAAGGTGGGAGGTGACAAGAAATCCATAGTGTGTGTACAAATATTGTGATTAGCTATAAATGAGGATCTTTAACTCGAGGTTGTTAGACCCAAATCAAGAGCACGTGGCTCTGATACTAATTGTAATCACCTAGAGGGGGGGTGAATAGGTGATTAGCTAATCTAATGGGCAATTAATGCGAATTAAAACTTATTTAATGCAAACTAAAACTTCTTAAACTAAACACCAAGTATAACACAAGAGTGTAGCCGGATTCCCCGTGAAGGGCTCTGGACTAACTCCTCAAGATTCCTCTAAATAAGAGTTGAGGTGTCGCGTTGGCTCTCTTAGTTGAATACTAGTGTTAGCAAACAATCCCCAAGCATATATCAATAAGGGCACAAATATATATCAAGCATATAAAGATGAAAGCAATATAAGCATGCAAGATATAAATAAGTAAGAGATAGAGAGAGCAATCGTAAACACGGGATATTTTTTTCGAGATTCGAGCACACTTGCTCTACGTCCCCGCCTTCAACACTTGAAGGATTTCCACAAAAATCGATCCCACCGGATCACTCGGTGCCGCAACACCTACAAGGCGAGTTCACACTTGAACTCCTTGGACTCTCTAGTCTCTTCACTTGTTCCCGTAAGAACTACACACCGCAAGCCCACTAGCTTGCCGAGGCCGCACCTCAAACACCGAGTTCTCACTAGAACCCGAAACAACGCGAACCCGCAAGTCCTCCTCCTCAAAGTACAAAGTAGAACTTTGGTGAACACAACACTTTGATCACCTAAAATCCTCTCACAACAAAGATCCTTATAGGTAGATATAGTAATGGATAGCTCAAGTATTTGTGTGAGAAAACTAGGATGGAATTTGTGGAGGAAAACACAAGAAATTACTTTTCAAAACACTCTTGATAAACTCTCTTTTGATTTGGAAATATAGCTTTATAAACAAGTGGAGAAACCTCTTAAAAGAGTAAGAAAAACTGGTGCAAAAACCCACTTCAAAACTTATACAAAACAGCCCATGATAGCCCCTTTAAATAGGCCATCAAAAACTAGCCGTTGGGGCCAAATCAGCAGCCCAGACGGCTGACGGTCGACCGGCCCGGTCGACCGTGGCCTGGAACAGAGAGCAGAGTTCTCTGCCGGTCGATCGGCCCGGTTGACCGGGGCTTTCCAGAGAGCAGAAGCTCTCTGGTGGTCGACCTGGTCGGTCGACCGGCCCTCCAGCCAGAACTGGCGTGCACGTTTATGCACGTCGGTTGACCGAGTCGGTCGATTGACTCCTAACTCGGTCGACTGACCCGGTCGACCGGCAGATGCCAGACAGGATTTTTATAGGGATTAAAAGGTTGTCTTTTTAGCTTAGATAAAATCCCATAAAACCTCTAAAAATCTACAAAAATAGTTTCAATATTATACTTTGATATACAAACATGTTTGAGTAAAAATCAAACCATGTTACAAACATTTTGAACTATTTTTGTAACTTAGAAATTTTGGCATAAAACAAAATCTGTATTTTTTCAAAATAGATTTTTCCAAAACTTCTCCAAATATAAAAAGAAGATATTTTAAACACTTTGAAAGCATAGAGTGTAAGGATATGATCCACTACACATACATGATGAAATATCTATGTTTTTGACAATTTGCACTAAAATGGTTATGGTTAAAACACATGTATATATGAAGTCCAAAAACCAAACCGGTAATTTTTCAAATGAAAATCCTTTTATGAAAACACAAATAAATCTTGAGTGTGTGTGTATATGTACTTGAGCAATCCACCAACTATTCTATCCTTTACATCTTATCTAAAAATAAAATCTTAACTAAAACAAACCTAGACTCAAGTCTTCTCTTGAAGGTCTTCACTTGAAGTCTTCTTCTCCTCTTGACTTGGTCCAAACTTGATCCAAAGAGCTAGACTCTGTTGGCCCAAGGTTACAATCACCATGATTAGTGTATTTTGATGATTACAAAACATATTAGTTATTTATACTAATAATATTTGTTGTTTAAGTGTGTTTCAGGTTTCTATTCATTCTAGAAGTCTTCTCTCACAAATACAAGGATTTGGACTCAAGTCAACTCCAATTGGGCTCAAGGAACAAGTGTTGAAGATCATATGAAGAAGCCTATTGAAGATCTTGAAGTCCTTAGAATCATTGTAAGAATAGAATGTTAAAGTTTGAGTCTTGGTTATTTGGCTCTAGGATACACACACACACAAAATTTGGTTTTGATAAAATTTGGTCTTGTTTTCATTTTCAAAATTTGGTTTCATGCCTTAGTAGAGATTTACATGAATCTAAGTTTTATAAAATAAATATCTTGTCTAGATCATGTATACATACTCCTACTAACATGTCACTCTAGTTTGTTTAAACCTAAAACAATTTTTCAATTTTTTCCAAGTTCAAAATCCTGCAGTTTTTCCCATTTCAGGCTGACCGGCCGACCGGCGCCATAGCCTGGACGTGCACGTCTGTGCACGTCCATCGGTCGACCGCACCGGTCGACCGACCAAGAGCACACTGCTCTCTGGTTTTCTGAGTCGACCGGACCGGTCGACCGGAAGAAGGAAACTGTGTTTCCTCTTTTGGGACGGTCGACCGGACCGGTCGACCGAGAGCCAACGGCTCTTTGCAGCTGGGCTGGCGGTCGACCGGACCGGTCGACCGCCAGGCCTGCAACAATCCAACGGCTCTTTCCTCTTTGGGCTATTCTGAAAATCTGTTTCTTTTTTCTGCTTTAACAGTTTTTTTAGAGAGTTGTTGGGGAGCTTTTGCAGGTCAAATTAGGTGTAAAGAAATTGTTTTTAACCTATTTTCAACCCTATAAATAGAGGAGAAGTCTCTCTTGCATACTACAAAGAAAAATCCTCAAGTTTGTGTTGTTTTCAAAAGAGAAAAGAAAAGAGTTTAAAGCCTTCATTCCAATTCTTTTAAAGTTTGTTTTTCAGTTGTGTTTGATTGTCTATATCACTCTACAACTGAAGTTTTCTCACCACACTTCATAGAGCCAAAAATCCTATACTCATTCTATAGTGAAGTTGTAATAAAAGTGAGAGTGTTTGTAAAAGAGTTTGAGAAAAAGTGTAGTGATCTTGTTGTGATCACGTTGTTCTTGTAATCCTTTCCTTGTGAAGCAACCTCTTCGGTAGAGGTCCTTTGTACTCGGTGGAGCTCGGTGCTCGGTCTTCGGTAGACCAAATTGTAAAGGCGTCCTCGGTGGATAGTGGAAACCCTTCACGGAGGTGAAGGCGGGGAGTAGAGCGGTGGCTCGAACCTCGAAACAAATATTTGTGTTTGCGATTGCCTTTGCGTCCAATTCTTGCTTTAAATTCCTCTAACACTTTATTGCTCCTTATTACTTGCTTGTGATCTTGTATCTTCCTTGTGCTTTTAATTCAAGCTTGTAATTCTTGTGATATATTGTGTGCATCTCATTTCTCATCATCATACTTTGCCTTGATCGATCATATCTCAATACAACAAGGTTGCATTGCGCACCTCTAACCCATATCTAGGGGAATTGGGAGGAAGGAGTTCAGAACCTCGCAAGGGGTATTCGGCTCTTAGTCTTGTTTTTGAGAGATCGTTGCATCATTCATCATACTTAGTTCAAAAAGATCATTAGATTAGCAATTACACCTATTCACCCCCCCTCTAGGTGTTTTTCAATTGGTATCAGAGCTTGGACTCTAGGATTTGGTTTAACAACCTTAGAGAAGATCCTAATTTGCTAATCATTTCATTCATATTCATATAGTAAAAATGGCCGATGGAATTAAGACCCCTCCTAAGTTTGATGGACTTAACTTTCCCATATGGAAAGTTAAGATGACCGTGTTTTTGCAATCTCTAGGTAGCCGAGTTGCAAAAGCCGTGACTAAGTCCTTTAGTGTACCCCCTGGTGACGAATCCACTTGGTCCGAAATAGAGACTTAGGAATTCGATGCCAATGCCAAAGCTCACTATGCACTTCTACAAGCCCTTAATGATGATGACATTTCTAGGGTTATCCATTGCAAATCCGCATATGAGATTTGGTCACACTTGATAGTCACACATGAGGGGACCTCACAAGTAAAGAAGGCTAAGATTGACCTTCTTCGGTCCCAATATGAAACATTTAGCATGCAAGAAAATGAAACCATAGATGATATGGTTACAAGATTTACCAAGATTACTAATGGACTCTCTTCTTTAGGTGAAGATATCAACAATGATCAAAGAGTAAGGAAGATCATCCGAGCTCTTCCTACTTCATGGGAAGTTAAAGCAACAACCTTGAAGGAACTCAACGACAATGAAGAGATGGAGCTTATAGGTCTCATTGGGAACCTCAAAACCCATGAGATGGAAAGGAAAGCAAGGGAGGATATGGCTCCTTCCAAAAAGAAGACTATCGCCTTCAAGAGTCAAGCTACACACTCCGATGAAGACGATGAAGAAGAAGATGATGAGGAGCTCTCACTCCTTGTTAAGAATGTCCGGAGGATGTACAACAAGGCGAAGTACCAAGGTAGAAGAAGATGGCAAGGAGGCAAAGAAGAAAGAAGGATCACTTGTTTCAATTGCCAAAAGCCCGGACACATTGTTGCGGAGTGTCCGGACAAAGCTAAGCCCTCCACATCAAAGAATCCCTACAAGAAGAAGGCTATGAAGGCAACTTGGGATTCGGAGACCGAATCCGAGGAAGAAATAGACACCGCCAACATGTGCTTCATGGCTAATGAAGGCACAAGCAAGGTAACCTCTTCCCCTTCCCATGATAATGAACTTTCTATGGATGAATTAGAAGAGGCTTTTGTTGAGTTGTCACAAAATTATGATTTCTTAAAGAAAAAGTATTTAAAAATGAAAAAGGAAAATGAATCTTTAAGTCATCAAGTTTTTACTCTTACAAAAGAAAAGGATGATTTGATTTCCACCTTGGCCACTACTAAAAATGATTTTGAAAAATATAAGATTTCTTGCAAAGGTAAGGCCCCACTAATTGATTCTAATGAAGTTTCTATGCTTAAGGAAAGATTAGACTCATTAAGTGTTGTTTTGAAAAATTGTGAGTTTAACAAGAAGAAAATTGAGGCTATGTTTCCTAAGAAACAAACCCCAAAGAAAAATGCTCATGCTCATGTTCATGTTCATGCTACACAACCTAAACAACAATGCAAAACCCCAAAACATGCTCACACTACACGTACACATCATGCATTCATGTATGGTAGAGTGTTCTCATGTTCACATTGTGGGCGGAAAGGACACTTAGCCAATTTTTGCTATGATAGACTAAATGCATCACATCATAATATTTGGGTTCGAGGCACTAACTTTAAAGGACCCAAGAAAGTTTGGGTACCAAAATCAACAATTATGTTAAATGATGTAGGTACTTTCCAAAGCCCAACGACGTAGAGGATTGTGGTATCTTGATAGCGGTTGCTCAAGGCACATGACTTGGGACATCAACAACTTTGCAACCCTATCAAGATATCATGAAGGTGGCACCGTCACCTTCGGAGATGACGCCAAGGGTAAAATCATCGGTATTGGTAATGTAAAACTTGGCACCTCTCCTTTAATTGAAAATGTAGTTTTAGTTGATGGCCTCAAGCATAATCTCTTGAGTGTTAGTCAACTTTGTGATAAAGGTTTTGATGTTGTTTTTGATAATGTTGCTTGTAAAGTAATTGATAGAACTTCTAATGTTTGTGTATTTTCCGGTTTTCGTGAAAGTAATGTTTATATGATTGATATGTTAAATATGTCTTGTAATATTACTTGTTTGAAAGCCCTCGATGATGACTCTTGGTTGTGGCATAGGAGATTAGGCCATATTTCTTTTGATCACATTTCTAGGTTAAACACAAAGGAAATGGTGAAAGGTATTCCTTGCTTGAATTTTGAAAAGGACCGAGTTTGTGACGCATGTCAATTTGGGAAACAAACTAAGTCTTCTTTCAAGTCAATTAAGGATATCATGACATCACGTCCTTTGGAGTTAATCCATATGGATCTTTTTGGCCCTACACAAACCAAAAGTCTAAGTGGGAATAGATTTGCTTATGTTTTGGTTGATGACTTTTCAAGGTTTACTTGGGTTTTCTTTCTTGAACACAAAAACCAAGCATTTTCGTATTTCCAAACTTTTAAGAAAAGAGTTGAAAAAGAAAAAGATGTTTCGATTTTGAGAATAAGAAGTGATAGAGGAGGTGAATTCATTAACCAACCCTTTACCACTTTTTGTGATGAACATGGAATAAAGCATGAACTATCTTGTCCTAGAACTCCACAACAAAATGGAGTAGTTGAACGGAAAAATAGAACATTACAAGAGATGGCTAGGACAATGCTAAGTGAATATGGTCTACCACATTATTTGTGGGCCGAGGCCGTTAATACATCATGCTATATATCAAATCGTGTTTTCTTATGTAAAAATACTACTAAAACTTCTTTTGAAATGTACTTTTCTAGAAAACCAAATGTTTCTTATTTCAAAGTTTTTGGATGCAAATGTTTTGTTTTAAATACAAAAGATAATTTAGGAAAGTTTGATGCTAGATCTTATGAGGCTATTTTTGTAGGTTACTCAAACACTAGTAAGGCTTATAGAGTTTTCATTAGATCATCATTGACTATTGAAGAGTCTATTCATGTTAAGTTTGAGGAATCTAACAAGTTTGTTAAGAATGTTGTAGAAATAGATGCATTGGATGAAGGTTTGGAGAAAGTGACCTTAGAGGATGCTTCTACTATGGGAGACAAACCAAAGGATGATGAAGGAAGCGAAGCTAAGGTGGAAGAGGCACAAGGAAATGAAAATCAAACACATGAGGTGGAGCCTACTCAACCACTACCAAAGGATTGGAGATACAATCCACATCATCCCAAGGACCTCGTCATAGGTGAAGTATCAAAAGGGGTAACTACTCGCTCTAGACTTCATGACTATTATGGTAACTATGCATTCATTTCTCATATTGAACCCAAAAATGTCCTCGAAGCCGAGGCCGATTCATATTGGTTGCTAGCCATGCAAGAGGAGCTCAATCAATTTGAGCGCAACCAAGTTTGGCACCTTGTTCCTAGGCCCCACGATAGACCAACAATTGGTACTAAGTGGATCTTTAAGAACAAGTTGGATGAATCGGGTAATGTAGTTAGAAACAAGGCTAGGTTAGTTGCCCAAGGTTACACTCAAATCGAAGGGATCGATTTTGAAGAAACCTTTGCACCCGTAGCACGGCTTGAAGCCATACGGATGACACTAGCATTTGCCTCATATAAAGATTTCAAATTATTTCAAATGGATGTTAAAAGTGCTTTCCTAAATGGATTTATTGAAGAGGAGGTGTATGTTGAACAACCCCCCGGGTTTGTTGATCCTACACATCCGGATTTTGTTTTTAAATTAGATAAAGCTCTTTATGGTTTAAAACAAGCCCCTAGGGCTTGGTATGAAAGACTTTCTTCATTTTTGATTTCAAATGGTTTTAAGAAAGGTAAAATTGACACAACTTTGTTTACAAAACATGTAGAAAAGGATATTCTTATTGTGCAAATTTATGTGGATGATATTATTTTTGGTTCTACTAATGAATCTCTTTGCAAAGCTTTTGAGTCATGCATGAAGGATGAATTTGAAATGTCTATGATGGGGGAGCTCAACTATTTCCTTGGACTCCAAATCAAGCAAAGGAAGGATGGGATCTTCATCAATCAAGCCAAGTACACAAAAGAACTAATCAAGAGATTCGGACTTGAAGGATCTAAAGTAAGCAAAACTCCCATGGGTACAACTACTAAGCTTGACAAAGATGAACAAGGTAAAAGTGTAGACATTAAATTATATCGTAGCATGATTGGTAGCTTGCTTTATTTGACGGCTAGTAGGCCAGATATCATGTTTTCCGTTTGTCTTTGTGCACGTTTTCAATCTTGTCCTAAAGAGTCTCACATAATTGCGGTTAAACGCATAATTAAATACCTTAAGGGCACCATTGAAATGGGTTTGTGGTATCCGAAAACCGGCCAATTTTCAATGACTAGTTTTTCGGATGCCGACTATACGGGTTGTAGGGTAGATAGGAAGAGCACAAGTGGAACATGTCAATTCTTGGGTAATTGTCTTGTATCTTGGTCTTCCAAAAAGCAAAATTCGGTAGCCCTATCAACCGCCGAGGCGGAGTATGTTGCAGCCGGAGCTTGTTGTGCACAAGTTCTTTGGATGAAACATACTCTCCTCGACTATGATTTACACTTTGATCATGTTAAAATATTTTGTGATAATACTAGTACTATTCACATGACAAAGAATGCAAATCAACATAGTAAAACCAAACACATTGACATTAGATATCACTTTCTTAGAGATCATTATGAGAAAGGTGATATTGATATTGACTATGTTTCTACCGATTTTCAACTTGCCGATATTTTTACTAAACCTTTAGACTATGCTAGATTTTCATTTATTTGTGGTGAGTTGAATGTTTGTATTATGGATTCTTAAAATGAAATTTTCAATTGTTTTGTTTTAACCCTTTTTGATGTATGACAAAAAGGGGGAGAATAAGTTTGTTGATTTAAAAGTTTAAGTTTGATACTATTTGAGTTTCATTTCATGGAGAAAAAGGAAGTTTGTTTTATTTGAGTTTTTGGACAAAAACTATTGTGCTTGTTAAATGCCTTATGTATTGAGTTTTCAATAGTCAATTTTTATACATATCATTATTTGAGGGGGAGTTTTCCAAACTCTTCTTCCATATTTGTTTAAATAACTTATATGTTTTGTCATCATCAAAAAGGGGGAGATTGTTGGCCCAAGGTTACAATCACCCATGATTAGTGTATTTTGATGATTACAAAACATATTAGTTATTTGTACTAATAATATTTGTTGTTTAAGTGTGTTTCAGGTTTCTATTCATTCTAGAAGTCTTCTCTCACAAATACAAGGATTTGGACTCAAGTCAACTCCAATTGGGCTCAAGGAATAAGTGTTGAAGATCATATGAAGAAGCCTATTGAAGATCTTGAAGTCCTTAGAATCATTGTAAGAATAGAATGTTAAAGTTTGAGTCTTGGTTATTTGGCTCTAGGATACACACACACACAAAATTTGGTTTTGATAAAATTTGGTCTTGTTTTCATTTTCAAAATTTGGTTTCATGCCTTAGTAGAGATTTACATGAACCTAAGTTTTATAAAATAAATATCTTGTCTAGATCATGTATACATACTCCTACTAACATGTCACTCTAGTTTGTTTAAACCTAAAACAATTTTTCAATTTTTTCCAAGTTCAAAATCCTGCAGTTTTTCCCATTTCAGGCTGACCGGCCGACCGGCCCGGTCGACCGGCGCCATAGCCTGGACGTGCACGTCTGTGCACGTCCATCGGTCGACCGCACCGGTCGACCGACCAAGAGCACACTGCTCTCTGGTTTTCTGAGTCGACCGGACCGGTCGACCGGAAGAAGGAAACTGTGTTTCCTCTTTTGGGACGGTCGACCGGACCGGTCGACCGAGAGCCAATGGCTCTTTACAGCTGGGCTGGCGGTCGACCGGACCGGTCGACCGCCAGGCCTGCAACAATCCAACGGCTCTTTCCTCTTTGGGCTATTCTGAAAATCTGTTTCTTTTTTCTGCTTTAACAGTTTTTTTAGAGAGTTGTTGGGGAGCTTTTGCAGGTCAAATTAGGTGTAAAGAAATTGTTTTTAACCTATTTTCAACCCTATAAATAGAGGAGAAGTCTCTCTTGCATACTACCAAGAAAAATCCTCAAGTTTGTGTTGTTTTCAAAAGAGAAAAGAAAAGAGTTTAAAGCCTTCATTCCAATTCTTTTAAAGTTTGTTTTTCAGTTGTGTTTGATTGTCTATATCACTCTACAACTGAAGTTTTCTCACCACACTTCATAGAGCCAAAAATCCTATACTCATTCTATAGTGAAGTTGTAATAAAAGTGAGAGTGTTTGTAAAAGAGTTTGAGAAAAAGTGTAGTGATCTTGTTGTGATCACGTTGTTCTTGTAATCCTTTCCTTGTGGAGCAACCTCTTCGGTAGAGGTCCTTTGTACTCGGTGGAGCTCGGTGCTCGGTCTTCGCTAGACCAAATTGTAAAGGCGTCCTCGGTGGATAGTGGAAACCCTTCACGGAGGTGAAGGCGGGGAGTAGAGCGGTGGCTCGAACCTCGAAACAAATATTTGTGTTTGCGATTGCCTTTGCGCCCAATTCTTGCTTTAAATTCCTCTAACACTTTATTGCTCCTTATTACTTGCTTGTGATCTTGTATCTTCCTTGTGCTTTTAATTCAAGCTTGTAATTCTTGTGATATATTGTGTGCATCTCATTTCTCATCATCATACTTTGCCTTGATCGATCATATCTCAATACAACAAGGTTGCATTGCGCACCTCTAACCCATATCTAGGGGAATTGGGAGGAAGGAGTTCAGAACCTCGCAAGGGGTATTCGGCTCTTAGTCTTGTTTTTGAGAGATCGTTGCATCATTCATCATACTTAGTTCAAAAAGATCATTAGATTAGCAATTACACCTATTCACCCCCCTCTAGGTGTTTTTCAGACTCCACTTGAGTACATGATGTGATCTTGATGCATAGGCTCTTGAATCAAACCGTGTTAGCTCCAAAACTTGACTTTAAATCCTTTGTTGAAGCTAAACACCTACTAAGATCTTGATCATGAATCTGAGACTAAAAAAACACAAGATCATTAGTTCTATAATTACATGAGTTAATCATCATCAAAACTAGAGTGATGGGCCTTTGGGCCAACATCCTCACAATATGCACGGGCTCATCGCACACCTGATCACTGAAATAAAGCATATTCAATATCTGGACGTGCGAATCCAGGGTCGTCAGAAGCGACCTAATGAGTGTATAAGAAAAGGGAAGTGCTCGTGCATATTAACAGTATGTACAATAACAACATGATAAACTGAAAATAAAAGATAACTGAATACTCAATATCATGAACAGAAAGCAATAAAGTTAGTCAGTACAATATAATGTCCAAATCAGGTCAAGTGTACAGTCAGTTGTTTACAGTCAATCACAATACATTATGAACAGTTCATTATCATTTATTATGTCAGCGAACATCAATTGTCACATGCAGTAGACGCATCACAACTCGCCTATCACACTTGTCAATCAGGGTTCTAAGTTATTGAAACTGGTCGGTTGGAGACATTCTCAATGTTTTAGGTGGGTTCCGTGTATACCCGGAACCACGGCCCAATCACATGGGGCTGAAGTAGGTCCTACCACTAGGTAGTCAATAACAATAATAATATGTCAATAAAAATAACAATATGAACAATACGTGATGTCAGTCATCTCCCGAAATCCTGCAGTGGAACTGTATCTCGGATGCGCAATCGGTATCCTAGGTCCACCCAAAATACAGACGTTGTCTCCTCCATCAATTTCCCAATTCCGGTATAAGTTATCTATTATATTATTATTTAACTCAATCATGGCAATCAATATCCATGTTACTTATAATGCTGGGACGATATGGTGACAGTAACGGTACAGCATAACAGTCAACAATAATCGTATACACGGTGAACGATAACAATAATAGTGAACAGTAACAGTAACCATGTATACGATAAACAATAGGACCGTATAAGGTGTTACGGTCAAACAATCCTTTCCCAGTAATTTCCAGTAACATGAATTTATACCGTAACAGTCCTGCACCTCTGGTCAATGTGCTATCTCATATTAAACTGATGAAGATCTCATCCACTAATATTATATCTGTAACTGATCCATCAACTCATAATCTCGAAAGCAATTCTCGTGAACCTCACATATCAATCCATGTTATATATAATCTCAAAAATCATCAAGAACATCAATTCCAGATCTGTGTCAGGATACCTGATATTGTAAACCTTGAGTCCAGTAATTAGTTAACAACTCTTCCATCACTACCAATCTACTTTAATCCTCTAGGTCACCAATAACTGAAATCAAATGATAACTAATGTCAAACTCTAAATATACGTTATCACTGATATCAATGAAATCACTCTCACCATAACTCTATCTCTATACCGAAAAACTGAAGTAGTTAAGAACTAATCATGAAGAGAGGTCTACTGAATATCCTTAAAGTCAACTAGATCAACAGATACCGAAATCATATCTAAATGATGAAACGTCCTTAAGAGACATGAAACTCAGAATGGTCTATATTTGATAATCAACATCAAAAGACCGTCAATACTCAAACAGTATAATCAAGGGTAAAACGAGGAATACTCACAAATACTAATCAAACTACATCAATCATCAGAACACTAATCAAAATCCTCAGAAAAATAGACCTTCCTTGTGTGAATTCTAATATATTTTCTTTCGCATAAGTCGAGATAGTAATTCCCTTATATTTTTTGAGTTTTGTGCTTTTTGTGTAAGTAAGTTTTTTTTTTTTCCTATAACAAGACCGCTTTTTATTTTTGTACTCGTTTTTTTCTCTCTCATTAATGAAATCGGTTGCTTCACCTCACTTAATTCGAGAGAGAAAAAAAAAAGAGATCCCGCATAATTGCCCACAAAAGAAAAAGTAAACCGTTGAATAGATTCCTCGAGTACCGGAGAATTAAAAAATAAAGTGGTCTTTTATGTTTGTGAATAACTTTATGCATGCTTTTCTCCACCTGCAAATTTTTTTTTTTTTGTTTTCATTTTCCTCTGTAATTTATTGAGATTTTAGATTCAACAGCGGATTACAATCTTTGCTTAGGAGAAATACAGAAAATAAAAGACATAAAAAAAATTATCTATTGCTTCACATACCAATCTTTCAATCTAATTGCTTTGCACCACTCCACTCTGAGTTAAATCATTTAAACCAACAGATCAAGCCCTTTTGTTGCAGAGGTCTCATGAAAGATAACTTGATCATGTTTATACTTTCTATTAGCATCATGTGCATGAAGCCCTGAGCCCAACAATAAAATTGGAATAATTTTGTAACTCACAAACTCACATCAATCAGTTATTCAAACCCTCGTCACGTACACCAATCTCATCTGAGAAAAAGTAGTAGTAGAAATTATTATTATTATTATTATTTGAAGCATGAAGAAGTAGAAGTTTGTAGGGTCGAATTAATAGAAATAACCACAGGACTCATTCATCGTCATCGTCGTCAATTCATCATCAAGACATACAATCTCTCAACTGACCATCATAGCGGCCGGCCGAGTCCCGGACGCCAGTTCCAGCTGCTCGCCGAGGCTGCACGGTGTTTGAACCGGTTTCATCTTTGCGCAATCCGCCTCCGCCTTCACCATCTCTGGCGACAATATCTCCGGTACCGTCCTCAACTGCGGCGCCCATGCCAGTTTCCTGAACTCCACCGAGCTCATGACAAACGACCCTGCAGCACTGTCGTCACTGCTCCCCTTGGCACTGCTCCTGGGGGGCGCCAGCCCTTTAGACTCGCCAACCTTCCAGAACTTTTCAAATGTCGCGCGGCTTCTCGCCCTCTCTTCGGGCACCAAGAAGTAGAGCCTGTGGCTCTCCAGCTCGGCGGAGCTCCCCAGCACGGTCCTGTCGGAATCGCACCGGACTACCAGGTAGCCCGGGTTGACCGCCACGACCTCCCTGGCATGGACTCCTCTCTTGAATCTTAGAAGATCGCCGTCGGATTTCATTACTAGGACTCCTTCCTTATTTTTGCCCTCAGAACAAGGGCAGGTGAAAGAGTTGCCCATGAGACTTTAACAAGAAAAATTCTTGAACGGTAAACAATCAGAGCCTATTACTCGCTGCAGCAAACAATTTCCATTGTCCACTGATGGTTGTTTGATCTCCGTGGGAGGTCCACGCTAGCGTTTTATAAAGATGGACGTTGTGAGCAACAAGGAATGGTCTTGCTTTCTTGTTTGCTTCCATTCGGGACAAAAAAGTTTGCAAAGTTTGAAGGCTTTGGAAATGGCTTCAGTTCAAAGAGAGAGACAAAAGGTTTCTTTTTGCCTGCTGGGATCTCTCTCTCTTTGTTTGAGAATGGGCTTAGGATGTTTGAGGTATGTTTTCTTGAATTATATTCACATTTGGGATATAATCAAAGTGATAGGCTGTCATTTGCAAGTGTACTAAACAAGAGACTGAATTGAGTCAAACAAGAGATTGATCGAAATAGACTGTATCATTGTCTTGTGATTTGAAAATCTCTAAGGAAAGCCTCTGATTACAATACAAACAATTGGTTTTCTCTCTTATAGGCGGAAGAAGAATAAGAAATGCAGCAAAATGTTCATTTATGATGCCTCCTATGGAACTCGGTGTTGGATATTTAGGTCTATTTACTGATATTTTCTGATCTAAATATATTATTTAAAAACACAATTTATATCATAAATATTATAGTAAAATAATAACATAAAAAGAGAAACTGATTTGTGAGAGCAGTCGTGACACATCACTATTCTAGAAAACTAAGGCCTGCCCTATCACTCAGGAGTTGGATTGGCCGTCGTCAACTAGCGGTAAAAGCCCCCGGACACACCAGCACCTACGCTCAAGCGCGAGTCTCATGCCTCCTCTCAGAATCGGAGTGGTTGCCTGAAAAATATGAAGAAAGAGAAGAAAATATTTAATTTAAACTAAAGCTATTCTCATGAAGAGTAGGCATAAGGATTTTTTGTAGAGAAAGAATGAAGAATTGGAGACTTATGTGCTAAATGAAGAGAAAATGACTCTATTTATACGCCTAAAGAGGTGAGTTGGTTAGAGACTTATTAGACCAAGTGGTTAGTTATGAGACTTGGTCATCTAACTAGTTAAAGAATAAATCTAAGTTGGAAAAGTCAAGTTTTTTGTTAAGGAAAAAAAATCTAACAGTCCCCAACTTGAATTTCAGGAAAAACAGAATAAAACAACAAGACATAAATAAATCATAAAATAAATTTATAAAACATAAAACACGAATAAAGTTGGGTAACCTCATATTGTGAATTCGAGACGGGTGGACTACGCTTGAAACCTTCATAAGTAAATTCATCACCATTTGAGAGACATAGTTGATTATCCCTGGAGCTAGCCTCTTTTACCAGATATTAATTGAAGACACGCACAGTAAGTCCTAATCTATTGAGTGAGCTAATTGAGCATTAATAGCCATGCTCATAGTAATCGACTCATAGGAGTTTCTAGGGTCAGCCGTGTCCTCTCAACTGCAGTTGTCACAGTTCATCTCACGTAAGTAAGTCCCCAAGGATATTACGGCTGAATGTTATACCTTTCACACTACATGTGTTAGACTTATTAAGAGTTTAACCCATCCTTACCTAGTTGTATCATAAGAGCATCGTCACCATAGAGAAGGAGCAATAGCTACAATGTTACATATAGAATATAAACATATCCGAGTTGATGCTCCACACAAGTATCACTAATTAAGCTTGTTTCTACTACATTGAACCTCTTTCATGGAACTAGCCCCAATCAAGTAGGTTAGATTTTCGCTGTTGGTGAACTACACTATGAGAATAATTCCTTCTCCCTCGATGAATATAGGACCATACTCTTAAAAAGACCCTTAGTCAGAATGACTTTGCCCAACGTTAAACAATAGTCTAACAGTCTTTATTTCTCAAGTGATGATAATCAGATGTTTAACTCTTTTTGATTACATTATTATGACTCTTGACACTTTTTATCAGAGCTATAAAACATTTGGGTATTTATCAGAGTCTTCCCCCATTTGGGATCATAAAGTTATAAAGTTTTTCTCATTGCCTTAGTTTCAAAACGAGCAAATTATACCATAATAGTTTATGACAAAGAATACATACATTGTGTTTGGACGTATATATTGCATATTTGTTATTACATTTCTGCATATATTTTGTAATAAATCTTGCAATTAACTTGTCTTAACTTCTAAATCATGCAGGATATGATCAAATAAGGGAGATAAGATAAAGCCAAATAAATCATATTCTGAAGGGATTTAAATCACAATCGAAGATCAGAACATATCGAAAGGATAACCCCAGATCAGAGACGGTTAAACTAAATTGTTGAAAACCAAGTTGGTTAATTGAAAAATCAAGAAGATAACATCAGATCTGAATTCCAAACGGAAAAACCAACAAGATATAAAGGAAAATCAAGGGAGTTGCTCCCCTTATCTCCATATGCTCCCCCTTACCTTTTGCCTATAAATACTGGTATTTCTGAAGAAGAATGTACACCGAAGGGCTATAAAAGCTATGTTAAAGAGAGAAGTTTGCGTTGAATCGTAATGCAAGATTAGAGAGTTTGTAACAATGACTTATGAATGAAATTCAGTCTTTCTCAATTTGGATTGTGCACATTCTCAGTTTAAGATTTCTCTACTCTTTCTTTATAAATTTCGTGATGCAATTCTACTCTCTTAATTTCATAATTTGTTTATGCCTTTATTAATGATCTCATCTTCTCTTTACAGCTTTTAGAACCACTTCACTTCTTTTTCAATAGCATCTGGAGGAGAGAGACTTCAAGGTGAATCTGGAGGAGGAAGACTTCAAGGTAACATCAGTAGCAGTGATCTAAGGCTCTGTGCATCATTTCGGGTTTTCAATTTCCTATCTCTCTACCTTCTCTCACTCTTACTTTAATTAATGTGTCTCACATGTGAGTAAGTGTTTCTATTACTTCATTTCATCGCGTTTAATTCATCTTTTCATTTTCTTATTCTCAATCTCCTTTTCTTATTTCCCTTATAGGTTAGTGATTTTTCCAATCATAGTCCATATTTTTAATTGAAGTTTAATTCTAAATCAAGACTCTAACTTTCACTGAAAAGATTTCCCAGCTAGATTAAAAATTAGATTTAGTTTTTTAAAACCAAAATTTTAACAAATCTCTGTGGATTCGACCCTGTTCTTGCTACTATATAATTCTTCTAAAAAGATTTCAAAGTAAGATTAGGTTTTTATCATTTGTCATGGTTCAAAAAATGATGGGAAATTTTACAATTTTCAAATCATGAATAATTTTTGGCGCCGTTGTAGGGGACATGTGAAAATTTTTGTTTTTGAAAATCAACATTTAATCTTTTTCTTGTTTTATTAAAAAAACTTTAAAATTCAAAAAAAATTTATTTATTTTCTTTCTTTTCCATCCCTAAGAATTAACTTCAAAATTGTCTTTTTGTAGGGATTTTTTATGAACAAAGTGAAGATTTGTACAATAGGAAGGCGCTTTCTTGCTTGTTAATTGTGCATAAATAAATACATAAAACAAACAAAAATTGCTTGCTTCAGAGTCATCAAAAAGGTTTTTATTTTTCTAACTCTATCCACGAATCTCCTGTCAGTAGTGTTTTTGAAGTGTTTTTGATTGGACTTGATTGTGTTGCATTAGTGCATTTTGCATAAAAAAGATCTTAGGAGTTGTCCCCAGCACATAAGGTCGGAATTTTATTACCCTTTCCTTGGCTCAAAAATCACAAATGCATATAAGTTTTTCCTAAGTTTGAACTAATTTAAACTTTGACAGAGCATCGAGGATGAACCCTGAGGGAAATATCGTCGCAGGTGTGGGGGTAGTACTTATCACCCCACATAACTTTGTGATCCCTCGTGCATTATCGTTAACTGAGCCATGTTCCAATAATGTCTCAGAATCCAATGCTCCCTTGATCGGGATGCAACTTGTTGAAGAGATTGGAGTCAAAAATCTCAAAGCATATGGCGATTCAAAGCTCATTGTCAATCAGGTTCGCGGGGAGTACAAAGTCTGATATGAAGATTTGGTGCTCTATCACAACGCGACCATTATTATGGCAGAGAAGTTTAAAAACTTCTATATTGACCATGTGCCATGTCAGCAAAATGCGCATGCAGACGCCTGGCGTCCCTCGCCGCTTCATTGGCCCTTCCGGTCGAAGCCACGGAGAGAGTACTTGTCTACAGTCGTGACTTGTACTAATGCAAATTCGCCCTTAAAGACAGTAAAACTTCAAAAGGAGACCTTCAAGTCAAAGAGGTTCTTGAGACTTCGACAAGTCTCGAACCTGGGGATTGGCGATTTTCTTACATTGACTTCATCTTATATGGCATATTGCCTGATGACCCCAAAGAAGCAGCTGCTGTTAGAATAAAAGCTTCTCGATTCTATTACAATGTGATCATGTAAACATTGTATCGCCGATCGTATGATGGAATCCTACTCCGATGCCTTTCACATAAAGAGGCACAGGAGGCACTCAAAAAATCTCATGACAGTATGTGCTGAGCTCACCAGTCCAAACCCAAACTCGAATACCGGCTTAGAAGACTTGGCTATTACTGGCCGAAAATGATCCCTGACGCCATTACCTATTCTAAGCGATGCCATGCATGTCAGATCCATGGTGACTTCATCTATCAAGCACCGGGACATCTTCATTAATGTCCTCCTCATGGACATTCAAGATGTGGGGAATAGATGTTATTGGACCCATCAGTCCCCTAATATCCAGAGTACATCACTTTATCTTGGCCATAATGGATTGCTTCTCTAAACAAAATTGTTCCCTAAAGGAAGTATAAACACCAAATGTGATCAAGTTCATCAAACATCACGTGCTCTACCGCTTTAGTGTACCCTGCCAAGCATTTCAGAGGTTCTGTAATAAATTCAAAATCCAAAGTGTGTCATCAACAACATACTATCCAGCTGCTTATGGCATTGTAAAAGCCTTCAACAAGACTATTAGAAAGCTTCTCAAAAAATTTGTCTCGAAAAGTCAACGTGACTAGAATGACAAATTAGGCGAATGCTTATGGGCTTACCACAAGCAGCGAGAATCCCAACAAAAGTCACGCCATTTTTCTTGGTGTACGGATATAAAGCTGCACTCCCACTGGAGATCCAGATCCCATCTCTGTGAGTTTCTTTGACAACCAAGATAGCAGATGAGGAAAAACATCAATTGTGCCTTCAGGAGTAGGAAGCTTTAGACGACAGATGTCTGCAAGCCCAACAGCAAATTGAGCTCTATCAAGCTCGTCCAGAGCCTTCAATCAGAAAGTTATAGAAAGAAATTTCAAGAAAGGCTGCCTTATCTTAGCTGTCAGAAGACCAATGGTCATGACACATAAGACAAAAAAAAGTTTCAACTCGAATAGGAAGGACCATTTGTAATAGAGTCAGCTACTCAAATGGAACATACCGCCTCATAACTCCAGATTGTGATACACTCATGATGCCTATCTACGGCTGGTTTTTGAATAAATACTATCCTTAGCTGGATCCTTCTCATGATCAAGTTAACACTACAACTCTGATTAAACCTTCAAAATCAAGATGTTTGAAAGAGCGCCAAAGAAGAGCTTCTTCTTTCAACGATCACATCAAAGTCGACTGACGCTGAGCCGATTGAACATTGTTGACATCACGATGCATGATGTTAACATCAAAGAGACAAATTGTAAAACTTCAGTTTTAGCCTTGTCACCCTTCTCAAGATAAGTTAACACTACACCTCTGATCAAACCTTCAAGATCCAAGATGTTTGGAAGAGCACCAAAGAAGAGCTTCTTCTTTTAACGGATCACATCACAATCGACCGATCCCGAGCCGATCGAACATTGTTGACATCACGATGCATGATGTTAACATCGAAGAGACAAGGTATGAAACTTCAGTTTTAGCCTTGTGACTTTTCTCATAATCAAGTTAACACTACACTTCTGATCAAATCTTTAAGATCCAAGAGGTTTGGAAGATCGCCAAAGAAAAGCTTCTTCCTTCAACAGATCGCATCAAGGTCGATCGATGCCGAACCAACCGAACATTGTGGACATCACGATGTATGATGTTAATATTAAAGAGACAAAGTTAGAAACTTCAATTTTAGCTTTGTCGATTTTCTCATGATCAGGTTAACGCTACATCTCTGATCAAAGCTTCACCCTGATCAATCAGAAGAATTAGGGTTTGAGATCCGAGATGTTTAAAAGAACACCAAAGAAGAGCTTCTTCTTTTAACAGGGTCACGTCACGGTCGATCGACGCTGAGCCGATCGAACATTGTTGACATCATAATGCATGATGTAAACATTAGAGAAAAGACAAAGGCAAAATGTCAAGTTTTAGCCTTGTCACTCTTCTCTAGTTCATCTACACTACATCTGACGCTCCTGACGGCTAAAGAATAGAGAAACTAGTTGGCATTTAAGTCCAATGAAAAGCCCTTGATAACTCATCATGCTGAGAGAAATAGCATGACTAGCCCAACTAAAACGGTAGTTGGTAAAGGTATATCAAATTCGTTAATAGCTGAGGGTTTGCTAAAATCCGGAGGGACCTATTCCTACTTTCCCCTCCAAAATTCCTTACCAATTCCCGTCCATGGAATGGTAAGACCTCAAAAAAGTTGTAATTATTTTTCCAGCGAAATAATCACAAAATCAAACATGTTAAGTAAAGATTATACCTCTGACATACCCCATTGTTAAGTTAACATTATACCTCTAATATTGATTTACTTCAATATCCCCAGCGAATAAAACTTCAACTTATCAATTCTCTTCAATAGAATGACAAGTACACCAAATTATCACAAAACTCTTTATCAAGTTAACATTAAACTTTTGATCAAAATTGTTCATATCGCAATATAAATCTCTGTTAAGTTAACACTACACTTATGACAGTGATTGTCTCGATTTTTCCACCAAAAATGAGACATTCGATGCTAAGTTAAATATCACACTTTTAGCATCCATTTATTGTTAAGTTAAATACTACACCTATGACAATGATCCTCCCTCAAGCCATCTCATCGAAGCTGAGATGTCAAATGCTATGTTAATATCACACCTCTAGCATTCACCTCGCTGTTAAGTTAATATAAAACAAATTTCAGCGATTTTCTCAGTTCTCTCAATGAAAACGAGATCTCCTTGATGCTAAATTAATATCACACCTCTACCATTCACCTCCTTGTCAAGTTAATATCACACCTCTGATAATTCAATTTACTTCTAACTGCAAATCCTAATCCGTCACGTTAACATTACACCTTTGATGGTAAAAACTTTTATAAATCCCCAGTGGATTTAACTTCACTTGTTATTCTCATCAATAGGATAACAAGTCCACAAAATTTATTCAAATCTATCAAGTTAACATCACACCTCTGGCAGTAACCTTTTCAAATTTCTTGACGGAGTTTCAAAACTTTGAGTTGCTTTATTAATCATCACCTCTAGCAATCAAAGTAAATCGCTTTCATTTATCTAAATTTCAATAC
The DNA here is from genome assembly GCA_038442645.1 of Agave tequilana. Classification (NCBI taxonomy): domain Eukaryota; kingdom Viridiplantae; phylum Streptophyta; class Magnoliopsida; order Asparagales; family Asparagaceae; genus Agave; species Agave tequilana. The sequence continues at coordinate 140,403 of JAVJIF010005034.1, read as the reverse complement.
ATGAAAAGAAAGCTAAGACAACAAGAAGGCAAAATTATCACTTTTATTTATATCAAAATTTAAAAGTCATACAAACACTCTCTTATTCAATAAGATGGAGTATTATAAAGAAAAAAGGAACCGAAAGTCACTCTTGCTCAGAGAGAAATTGTATTTGCTCCTTGAGAAGTTGGATATCCCTCTAACATGCTCTTTCGGCCGTAGCTAGAGCTTGGACCTGCAACTCTTCTTCTGACGAAAACTTCTTCAGTAGAAATTAGCTTTATGATCGGATTGTTCTACATGCAGAACAGTAGATCTATTTTCTCTCCTCTTGAGAAAAATAGTGTTTCTCGAGGTCGAAATGCAATCCGGTGTGAAAGACTTTCTCCCTCATAAGACCGTAATATTTTGCTTAATGGGAGATTTCGCCACCAGAAAGTCATCCAATGAGCATGGATTCTTCATTGCCGTCACTTCTCTGAATAAGATTGGTGAATGGAGAATCTGAGACCTTACTGGTGACATCTTCTTTCATGTGACTTTCAAATGCATCATGCTCATTGCGATCGATTCTTTGAACAAGATTGGTAAAGAGAGGATCCGAGACCATACTGTCGCATCATGTCTAACATCACCCAGTTGCAAACCAATAATGCTCCAGGAAGGTCTGGGACTGACAAAACCAGTTTTTATCTTCATCTTACTGATCCCCCTCTCCTTCTTTGATGCCATCTTCGAAGAGAAGCATTAACTTCCTGAATGGTTGCTGAACAAACAAACTTCTTGCTTCTTGTTGGTTTCAGTGAATACAACTATCTTCCACAGGCTGGAATAGATAGTGGAGTCAGCACCATCGATATAGCTGAGGCCTGCAAAAAGGAGAAAACTTGGCGGTTAATTTTGTGAAGGCAGAAATATGTCAAGATATTGAGTGCGGGGCTCAACATGAGACCCGCATCCAATGGTTGAAATACGAGGCTCACATGAAGCTCGCGTCTGAGCCCCAGGCTTAGAAAATTTTTTATGTCTTGAATCTTAAATGTGAATATTATGAGTGAGACCTGTGTTTAAGATCTCAAGATGTGAAGCTCGCTATGCTCGCGTCTAAGATCTCAAAACGTGAAACTTACTAGGACGCGAAAATCACATCAACAAGGTCAGAACTTAAAGATCTCTAAATCTGTGTTCTCCTCATCAACACGAGAGTCGCGTTTATAAATCAAACATCGACTCATAATTCTTAAAGAATCTTAAATTGACTATCCAACTTTAGAAGAAGTTTGAAAACTTCAGAAAGAAGTTAAGAGATAGTGTCTCTTCATGATCAACAGTATTAAAGCTTTAAGAAGATGGTGTCTCGCCATGTGTGACAATGGCGAAAGCCATTCCTACCTAAAGAAAGGATCTATTGAGGTAGAGTGCCATCCATCAGGATGTGGCAACAAGGATGTGAGAAGAAGAAATGATGTTTTTTTAGGGTCATTTGATAGTGATAATCTTTAAAGAAGATTGTGAAAAAAACATTAAAACATTGGATTCTTCTGAAGATCCCAGAACTCTAAAAGTTCTTCAGAATACTGGCCTGACGAAGAGGACAGTCAAAATAAATGACTGTTAACAGACTCTTAGCCTATTTATAGGCTCTCCAATGGCCTTAATTAATGGCGTAAATCTCAAAGCCGTTCTGAAAAGCCCTTTCATGGCCTTAATTCGCGGCACGAATCTCAAATCTAGTCTGAGCAAAACACGTGTCTAACACACTATTCGTGTTTAAAAGACATTCGCGCCTGAAAACTCTTAGCGACTTTTGGGTCCCCAAGCCAGATCCATGTTCTGCTCATCAATACGAGAACCGCATTCACAAATCAAACTCGGACCAGTAAAATCCGTATCGACTGATCGACTTCAGTAGAAGTTTTTGAAATTTCAAAAAAAAGTTAAAAGGACAGAGTGTCATCGTGTTCTTAATGGCGAAAGCCACTCAACTTACTAGAAATGAGGGCTTCTTATAAAGAAGAACCACCCATGGCGGTCGACGCAGAGGCGACGCTAGAGGAGGAAGCGATTGTCTTCACTTTCGGAGCCATTGCAACGGTGAAATATTTGAAAAAAGATTGAAAAACTCGGAGCCTTATGTGTTTTGAGAAAGCTTGGGAGGTTCAGACGCGGGTCTGATCGAAGAGGATGAACAGTCAAAGTGAACTGACTATTGAAAGACCCAAGTCCTTTATAGGCCTTTCAATGGCCGAGATACGCGGCGCGCATCTCGAGCTCAATCCGAGCCAGACATGCGTCCCACGCGGTGCCTGCATCCGCGTCTGAAAACATCTGAATTAATCTTCATGTTTTGAGAGCCGCTTATCAATAACAATCAAGATCCACATCTCTACAGTAGTTAAGAACCGCGTCTTTACAGCAATTGAGAGTCACATCTTAACTTTGGTGAAGTTCTTGTCTTCAATTGATCTATGTGCCAGGACCACGTATATGAGGGCTGCGTTCTCTCATATACAAAGAGTATTTCTCTCACATACAAAAAGTATATCTATACTTCTGTAATCAGTTCAACAATACACTGGCAAAAATAATCGACAACTCTACCGGTTCAATAGTATACTGGCAAACAAACCAGAGTTCACAACAAGTGCTAGATTGAGTTTCTAAGATACTTATGATGATCTTTCTTGGAGGATTCAAGCAGTTTAACAGTACACTCACGAAGACTACAATTCAGATAAGATCAAGCTCATGGTATCTCAAAAGTTTGCCAGTCCAATCATGAGAAGCCTGAAATTAACTGAAGTTTAAAGTATTTCGAAATCTGTCCTATTCAACCACAGAGTGTCAAAAACTTTGGAGGGGGTTCTATAGCCTGTCTAAAAATCACTGGGGACAAGCCATCAGACGCGAGCCTCACTTCAATTCGAAGGTCGCGTTTTAACTAAAATGCAGATCTCGCGTCCAAAGAAGCACAAAGACTTCAGATGCGGGCCTGAGTAAACCCACGTTCAATGCGAGTCTGAGTAACTTTGCATCAGACGCGGGTCTGAGAAACCCTGTGTCCCATTTCAAACGTGGGTCTGAACAACCCCGCATCCTGTTTCAAGCGCATGTCTGAGCAATTCAGTGCTCTACTTCAGCCGTGGGTCTGAGAAACCCCACGTCTCATGTCAAACGTGGGTCTGAGAAACTCCGTGTTCTAACTGAGATGCCCGAGTCTACAACAATCAACGCGAGGTCCACGTTCAGCACGAGACCCACGTGTAAAACACCTAGAGGGGGGGTGAATAGGTGTAAGTGCTAATTTAATAAACTAAATGCAAACTAAGTGCGCTAAATGCGGAAGCTAATGCAAATCTTGCAACACACTTAATACAATCCAACAAGTGTAGCCGAATTCCCCTTGCGAGGCTCTGGACTAACTCCTCTTGATTCCCCTAGATATGGGTTGAGGCGCTATGTGAAGCTCTTGTTGGATGAGTATAGGTGATGCACAAACACACAAGCAATTCAAGCAATGTGCACACACAATCAAGCCAAGCAATCAAGGATATAGCAATATGAACTAATGCAAGGCAATAAGAAATATGCTCAACACAAGCAAGTATGATATGAGATGAAGTATGATGCTTTGCACAAAGTAAATGAGAGAGAGTTAGAGAGACAATGGGAGCAATCGCAAACACCAAGATTTGTTTCGAGATTCGAGCACCTTGCTCTACATCCCCGCCTACACCACCGTGTAGGATTTCCACTATCTCAACTCCCACTGAGGGAACCTCTACCGAAGAGGATTTCTTACAACTCTAGGAGTACCAAACTCCTCTCTCAACAACAACCTCCTCACAACCGAGGGGTTAGGCCCGTAGCCAATACAACAGTCAATCCACACACCTCTACCGAAGAGGCTCACAACCAAACTCCACCTCTACCTAAGAGGGAGCAAACCAATAACCCAATACAACACTCTCCACCTCTACCAAAGAGGGAGCAACTCAAGAAATCAAGGGTTTACAACAAGTGGTTCAAAAACCACAAACTCTCTTTTTCTTTCTTTTTCCACAAAAACAAAGATCCTAATAGTTTAGGATAGAAGATAGCTCAAGTGTGGAATCAAAGTGTTTTTGGAAACAAGCAACAAAGAAAAACTACTTGGGAAATCTCTTGTAGAAGATAGAAAAAGCAAATCAATACAATCTCCCAAAACCCTATCTTTCTTTGATTTTCCAAAAACCCAAAACAAATAGAGATGAGAAGTTTAAAGCCCAAAAACTCTTTTTAAAACTCTTTTAAACACATCAGAAAACTGGAAATTTTTCTCTTAGAAAACTTGGCCAAAATCCCCAAAGAGATGGGGTTTATATAGCGCCTATACAAAACTAGCCGTTAGGCTGAGTTGGCAGTCTGACAGACTGCCGGTCGACCGGTCCGGTCGACCGCCAACGGTCAAAAATGTGACCGTTGGGCAATAGCGGTCGACCGGCCCGGTCGACCGAAACATCCTGAGAGCAGAACTCTCATCTCGGTCGACCGGCCCGGTCGACCGTCCCAGAGACTCCAAAACGTGCACAGACTTGTGCACGTCGGTCGACCGTCCCGGTCGACCGGCCTATGGTGCGGTCGACCGGTCCGGTCGACCGACTTGGCCTGTCAGCCAGTCCTCAGTTCTGCACAGATACGGGATTTGAAAATAGGTCTTTTCACTCAATAAAAATCCCATAAATTCACAGTAAATCTAAAAAATAGTTTTAATCACAATAAAAACTGTTTTTCTAAAAATATGTTTTACTAAAACTTGTTTTATTATTTTACTTTGATAACCAAACTTGTGATAAAAATTTCAAGACATATATCAATCATATCAATTCATTTTTGTGTCTTGCCAATTTTATCAAAAACAAAACTTGTATTTTATCAAACTAGAATTTTCCAAAACATGAATAGAATAGTCAAAATAAGTTTGTTTAAAAAAATTAAGCATGCATGTATAGAATGAAGCAACTATACATATATCAATTTAAACTTGTTTTGATAAACTATTCATGAAAACCAAAACTCAATCATAAAACGTGTGTGATTTGTGCACTTGAGCATATCAACTAAACTAAGCTTTACAAATATGGATCTAAAACACAAACTCTAAACTAGTATACCTAAGTCTTCTTGTCGATCTTCCATCTTCAAGTAGACTCGGTCCAAACTCCGTGATTCTCCAAGTGCAAAGGTATGATCTTTAAGCTTTGGCACCGGAATCACCATGATAAGCTTCTAATCATCTTGTTGAAGCTAATCACCAACTAATATCCTGTTAATGATCTGAAACTTAAAAACACAAGAATATTAGTAAACATAACTACATGAGTGTTGATCATCATCAAAACTAGAGTGGAAGGCCATTGGGCCAACACCACGTTTTTGTTGTAACTGACCCCCTGTACAGGGTCAGTTGACTCCCACGTAATGTGAAGTTAATCCCTATAATGGAGGAATTTCAGGGGACAATAATACCCCTATGACTCTCTATAAATAGCCTGAGTAGATAGGAGGAGGAGTTTTTTGGAGAGAAGGAGAGGCTTTTTGAAGATTTAGAGCTGAGAATTCTTATGCTAAAAGCTTCTTGCTTTCTGAAGAGGGAGGAAAGAAGGAGTAATCAATTGACTCTAAACACTTAGTGTGTTAAAAATAGAGTTCCCTTCTGATTAGTCTTTGACACATCCTAAAAAGAAGCTAGATAGTCGGCCAGTCAATAGAAAACAAGAATTACTCTCTATTGCTATACGAAGAACCCAGCCTTAAACAAAGGGGAGAATCATACCTCCTCCCCTCTTTTGTAATCGAAATTGTGCCATTGTAACTTTTCAGCCACTCAAAGAAACTTTACATCAGCCAAGCTATTTTGAGGCAAACAATTAGCGTGTTGCCATTTAGATTTACTAGGTAGCATGCTCCGTTCGAGTAGACTGTCTCCACTATGAAGGGTCCTTCCCACTTGGGTTGGAATTTGCCCTTGGTTTTATATGTCATGACCATAGGTCTCCTAACAGCTAAAACCAAATCTCCTTTCTGAAAGGTTCTCTCCTTGACTTTTTTGTTGAAGGCCTTTAAGATTTGAGCTTGGTACAACTCAATGCATTGTTGAGTTTGTAATTACTTCTCATCTAGTACTTCCAACTCTTGGAGATATAATCAATCATTATCTTTTTCTATCATCTTGATTGCTAGGGCAACACGGATTGTTGACATTTGTATCTCTAGAGGGACTGCTTCGCACCTAAAAACTAGAGAGAAAGGCGTATTTCCTGTAGGAGTTCGGACTATCATTCGGTAGGCCCAAAGACATTCACTGAGCTTCTTATTCCAGTCTCATTTACTTGAAGAGACAAACTCTTTGAGGAGCTTAATGATTGTCTTATTGAACGCCTCGCTAACCCGTTGGTGAGAGAGTTGTAAGAAGTTGAAGCCATATTATGAATCCAATACTTGTCGCAAAACTGATAAAACAATTGGCTTGCAAATTGGGGACCATTGTCGTAGATGATCCGTCTGGGGACACCAAATCGGTGGATGACATAGTATTTTATGAAGTTGACCACATTATCATTTTAACTTCAATGAGTGGTACAACTTTCGCCCGCTTTAAGAAGTAATTAATTGGTTATCGCAAGGATGAACCAATGACCTTTTGTCGATGGAGGACTGATGGTTCCTAATACATCAATTCTCCATGCTTTAAATGGCCATGAAGCGACTGTGGGGTGAAGTAGCTCTGGTGTTTTGTGTATGAAATCCGTATGGTTTTGACAGACCTTACACCTTTTTGCATATTCGACTGCGTCTGCGATCATAGTTAGCCAATAGTTGTCGAGTCGGTGTAGTTGTAATTTGAGTTTTGAACCTGATTGATGAGCTCCACATATCTTATCGTAAGCCTCCTTAAGTACTTCTCATTCTTCTGAGTTGGATAGGGAACGAAGAAGTATATCGTCTATGAATGGCGGCACAACATCTTTACCACTATATCACTGTAGAACTGAGTAGATCTTCATCGAACATAAGCTGCTTCCTTGGGATCTTCGGGCAATATACCATGAAAGGCATAGTCGATGGTCGGGAATCACCAGACCCTTGGATCAAACTTTGTCGAGGTTATATGAACTTCGCTAGCCTCTAAACCATATTTTGAATATTAGAGATGACAGATAGCCACTGTATGACGATAAGTGGTATCTATTGGTGAGGCTAATATAGCTGCAAGCATAGCGAAAGCGTCTGTTTTTGTATTGAGGAGGCGAGATACATGGCTAATGTAGAAGACATCAAACATGTTGGCCAACTTAATGACTGCATGGTAATAAGATATTAGGTCTTCATGATGGACCTCATACTCTCCTTTGACTTGGTTGACAATCAATTTGGAGTCACCATAAGCTTCAAGGTATTGTATCCCGTTTGCTGAGCAAGCTAGAGGCCAATGAGCAAAGCATTATACTCAGCTACATTGTTGGAGCACGATTTCGTTAGTGAGATGCACGAGGAAGAACGTGATTCTCTGCCGATACAAATACCACCCCTACTCCGGCAATGATTTTTCCTATAGGGATGTTCTTGATGCACTGTCAAAAAATATCTGCCATACATTATCTCCTGAGGTACAAAAGTCATGTCATATTGAGATAGCCAGATGGTCCAATTATCTAGTCTAGAGTTCAAGGACCATGGCTTCGTCATGAGATTACGCAGGGGATTGACTCTTGAAATGACATGTATAGTTTGGCCAACCAAGTAATGTCATGTCTTTTGGATAGCAAAGATGAGAGCGAGACATTCCTTCTCGACAGGGCTGCATCGAGATTCAGCTTCGATTACTATTCTGGTCAGGTAATAGATGGCCTTCTCAAAGCCTTCATCGTTCTTCTATGCCCAAAGAGTGCCTAAAGAATGGTCCATAGCTCGCATATAGAGCAAGAATGATCTTCCCAAAATGAGAGCTATCGGGACCGGAGGCTTGGTGAGACACTTTTTGATATCTTCGAAAGCCTTTTGACAGGCTTCATCCCATACGAAGGAGACATCATTCTTCATTAATTATGTGAACGGTTAACAATGACCCAAAAAATTTGCAATGAACCTTCGGATGTAGGCGAGTCTATCTTGTAGACCTTTGAGCTCTTTAAGGGTCCTCGGAGATCGCATGCCCTGAATAGCCTTGACTTTGTCAGGGTCAAGGTAAATTCTTTTGAATGTGATGATGAATCCAAGGAACTTACCACTCGACCCTCCTAAGAATGACTTGGTCTGGTTCATCTTCAGCTGGTGAGCCCGCATGATGTCGAACACAGTTCTCAAGTTATCGAGATGGTTGCCTCTGCTGCGACTTTTCACGGCAATGTCTTCAACATAGCATTCCACCATTTCCCTAGATGATCATGAATAGTTGTGCTCATGGCTCGTTGGTAAGTTGCACCCGTATTCTTCAATTCGAACGGCATTATTGTGTAATAGTATACCCCAATGGCATTATGAATGATGTATGCTTCTCATCTCTGGGTGCATCTTGATTTGACTGAAAAGTTATCCATGAAGGACATTCTTTTGAAGACACATGTGTTATCAATCATGACATCAGTGATGGGCAACAGAAATTCATTTTTAGGACAGGCTGTGTTGAAATCACGAATGTAAGTGCAAACCCTGATCTTCTCGTTCTTCTTGATCACAGGGACAATATTACTACCCAGTCTGGGTGTTGTTCCTCTTAAATGAAGCCACATTCAATGAGTTTATGAGCTTCGGCTTCGATTACCTCCATAATGTCGGGTTGAAACTGTCATTGTTGTTGCTTAATCGGTTTGGCATCCGATTTGATGTTGAGACGACGCATAGCTACCGGAGCATCGAGGCCAGGCATGTCTTCATAGCTCCAAGAAAAGGCATCAGTATAATCCCGTATGAAGGCTATAAGTTCTTGCTTCTATGTTGGCGATAGGCTTTCGCTTACATAGATGAGCTTTGGGTGTGTTTGATTACCCACATCAACTTGGATAACCTTATCTTTGGTAGGAGGTTTGCATTATTTGAAACACTTCTCACATTGAAGATCAAGTTGTTAAGCCCACAGATCATGTCGAATGGCTCAATGTCTTCATCTTATGCTGCCTGATTGATGGATGCCATGTTGGCAAAGAGCATCTTAAAGACTACCCCCATACGAAAATCAGAGTCCCAACTGGATGAGTCTGATGATTATGAGGGTAGGGACTCGTTAGAATCTGATTCTGACTAGGAAGGTAGAGTGACATATCCCAACCTCCTACGCGTGCGGTCGTAATAGTTGGCTGATTTCTCTTCCGGTACGAAAGGTTGCAAAAGTATGCATCGCCCTTTACCTAAATTCAAACCATCCCTATGATTCAACTTGTACCCTATTCTTTTCATCATACGGTATGCTGACCGCATATAATAAAAAAAATGTGGGGATTCAAAGTCATCATCTGATTACCTGGATGTCGTAGCCCGATCTTGGCCTCTGCCAAATGTAATCAGTGATTGGTCCCTTTTAGAAAGAGGGACAATAAAGACAGGACCTTCATTGTCCTCTATATGCATGCATGTCATTTTTGAGATAGGTAAAGGCATGTGTAAGAAACTAATATCGACAGATTTAAATACATCTCCAGACACAAAGAGTAATCAAAAATAACATTTTCATTAAGGACCCACTCGCTTTCATTTTTGGCAGGGTCATTACAATTAGGATCATCTAGATACGCTATAATAGGTTCCATGCTAAAGGTAGCTGGCGTATCTTCTTCTGACTCTGAATCTGCCTGGTTACCACTGTTGATGTCATCAGACAATGACTTCTTCATTGGTTCATTATCCTCCTGGTTGAGCAGGAAATCAGTGAAGTAATTCTCCACTCTTTTGAAGGATTGTATTTTGGTGAATATCATTTGGACCACAACATCATCTTCCATATATCTGAAGTATTGGTGCAAAGTGGAGGGGACGATCCAGTTGGCATGGATCCATGGTCGTCTGAGAAAAAGATTGTAAGACCTGTCAGCGTCGATGATGTTACACGTCACTTCTGATTTCAAGTCTTCAATTTGGCATCGGAGATGAATATTGCCCATCGAGTGATTACTCCCAGTGTTGAAGCCATAGATAGTTAAAGTAGTGATCGACAACCTGCTTAGTGGGATGCCAAAAAGGTAGAGAAGTCTTTTTGAGATAATGCTGAGAGCAGACCCTGGGTCGACTTATATTCTTTTAATGCATGTGAGCTAATATATCCAGTATAGTACAAAGGTCTATCATGCTTATTATCTTTGAGGGGCATGTCCTCAAGAGTGAAGGTAATGGATGGTACCTGTCGCTGCATCAAATGACATTGGGGTCACGGAATCCGATTGTCATTAGTAGGGATTGCAGGTACTTATATCAGAAAAGACTCTGAGTCAGAAAGTGCATCCCTAAGCACCTCTCTTGTCTTCTTTGAGAGGTAAAGTAGCTCGTGCAGAGTAATACGAGCTGGGATATTGGCAAGCTTCGCCAATATATCAAAGCGAAAAGGAGCGTTAAGCCCCGTTAAAGGATCCTTCTTCAATATTTTGTCAAATCAGACCTCCTTTTGCTTCCCTTTGTCTAGTGGCAGAGATAGTGCTAAAGCCTAAACTGGTGCAACTGTTGCCGACATCGTTGGCTGTTGTGTCTCATCGGGTATCTGATCGTACTGTCGCAAGTACATTTTTCTAGACTGGGTGCCTAATGGCTGAGAGGTAGTGGGCTGCACCGCTAAGGCAAGCTTCTCTTCTTCTAAGTCACTGAGAGAAGCTACAGTCACAACATCATCATCTTCTGCAAGGGAGACGACGTTACATGACTTACCTTTGAGCTTGGGCTTACTGGATTCCCACTACTTATGCTCGTCGATATCTGAATGTACCCATATGATCTCTCCAGATTTTTTTCATAATTAGAATGAGGCCCTTGGCTTTCTGCTTTTCCGCTATTAGGTTGATGATGTCTAGTCTGGCTTTAGAAACTAGGGCCAATCCATCCTTGTTTGATGGGGGAAAGTTGAGGGCGTGTAAACTCTTTAGTTGACTATAAAGAAAGTTACAACAATAATCAAAACTCCCGATTACAAGAGAGAGAAGATATTCAAGCTCAAATCTTCTCTTTGTTTAATGTTGGGTTCTTGATTTGACGGTGGAAATTGAATCTTATTTTTTGTTAACCAGGTGAGCGTCACAGTACTCTGGGAACCTTCTCTTTGGACCATGGACGGAGTAGCACAGCTCTTGTCCAGTAAGATCTCAAAGAGATTTGAGGGAAAAACAAACTTGTACTAAGCAAGTTGGTAGAAGAGTTGAACTCTCAAGTATTTCTCAGCTAGAGGCCCTGATCAAGATTCTCAAAATTGACCAAAAACTTTCGACCCCTCTTCAATAGCGAACTGAGCTATTTACAGGGGTTTCAGGGGGTAAAACTGTCCCCTAAAATTAGTCCATAATGGGGGTTAACTCCCTCATTACGTGGGCAATAATTGACCCAATAACGAGGGCAGTTATAACAGAGACTCTGAAGTAGAGATGCAGGATTCGAGCCTCGCATTTAGCCATTGAGGTAACGACTGAGCTTCGCATTTGGTTGAAATGTGAGCCACAAGTCCTGCGTCAAGCTCTACGTGAGACGCGGGCTTTGGGCTCTGCGTCTTGGTCGTTGCGGTGAAGTAGAGACACGGGTTTCGACCCTTGTGTCTTGGTACTACAATGATGCTGAGATGTGGCTTTCAAGCTCTGCATCTTGGTTATTATAGCAATGTTGAGACGCGTGTTTCAACCTTCGCGTCTTGGTGCAGTGCCTGTGGCTATGGTTAGCCTTGCGTCTGGAGTTTGGACTTTGCTTTCTGATGACTTATCCTCAGTAATTTTTGGACAGTCTACAGAACCCCCTCCAAAGTTTTCGATATTTCGCGGTTGATCGGGACGAATTTTGAAATACTTTGGACTTTGGTTGAGTTCATGGTTCTCATGATTGGACTGACAATCATTTGAGATACTCTGAACTTGATCCTGTCTGGAATGTGGTCTTCGTGAGTGTACTGTAAAACCCTTTGAAGCCACCAGAGATGAACGTTGTGAGTGTCTAGATATGCAGTCCAGACCTCCTCGGTGTTCTAAGCTGGTTGTTGGCGTACTGTTGAACCGGGGGTAAACAGTCGTTTGCTTGTGCTAGTATACTGTTGAACTGATTACAGAAGCGAAGACTGAATGCAAGTCTTATAAACGTAGAGGTCATGTTGCTTTAGGAACGTAAACCTCATCTAATGTGGAGACGCATCTCTCACCTTGCTGAAGAGGATGTAGTCTATGAAGTGTAGACAAAGTCTTTGAAGTGAAGACGCAGCTCTCACTTTGCTGAAGAAATGCGACCTTTCGGGGGGGGACTTTTGAAGTGAAGATGCGGCTCTCACTCTATTGAATAGACGTAGCTCTGAATTGTTTAGGAGAAATGCAAACCTGCGTTATTCAATCTGATAAAGGGGACGCGACCTTCAGTTTTTTGTGAATGGATGTGGACTTTAGGATGCGACTCTAAATTATTGAGGAACGTGGTCCTGGAGACACAGCTCTGGATCATTAAGAAGATGCGGCTGTGGCTTCTTCAGTTAGACAGAAGGAACGCAATAGGTTTGTGAAAGGTCGCCGACTTATGGACGCGGCCTTTGAGTTTGTGCAAGAATACAAACTTTGGGACGCAGCCTCCAAGGCATCTCATGCAATCCGTCTTAAAGGTCTTATTGGATCTTTTAATGCCAAGTCGGCATTGATGGCTGGGGACTTGTGTCATCAGTGTTTCCCAGAGTAACAATCCATGTGTCAGCTCAGCATTGAATTTGATGTCCGTTCGGGCATTAAGGCTGATGGCTTTGATTTTTATGCCATTAATTGTAAGCTTTATGGCTTGCCCATAAATAGGCCTCAGCTTCTTAACAGTCCTTTATCTAGACTGTTTGTCTTTACGAGCATGCACTCTGAGGGACTTCGTCTTGATTGTCTATCTTCCCTTCAAGGGCATATGTTCTGATGAACATCAAGAACTCAAAGCTTCCATGCTTTTCTTTAATCTTCTCTGAAGATTATCACTGTCAAGTGATTTCAAGATCAAAAAGCTTTGCTTTACGTGCTTTTACAATCGTTCTTTGATGAATGAAGTCCAACTTCTAGAAAATTCTTCCTCGGGTAGAAACTATCTTTTTCCATGAAATACTTAGTCTCTCTAAAGTTCTGTCTTTCCCATCCATTGAAGAGATTCTATCTCTTGATTTCCTCTTGAAATCTGATTGATGCGCTCGTGTTCGGTGGATGCGCCTTTCAAACTTCTTGATAAGCGCGAGCTTATTGACTTTAAAAATCTAAGTCTCAAGTTCTTCTAACGCGAGCATGATAAACTCTGTGTTTGGATCTTGAAATGCGAACTTTGTATATGAAACTCGCATTTGGGGTTCTTGACTTAGAGAATTTTAAGTCCATTCTTTTGAGACCTCTGGACGCGAATATGACAAGCCCTACATCTCAACTGCGAGTGTGGCGAACTCTGCGTCTTAAAGTTACCTCAGGCAGCTTTTAAAATCTGCGTCTGCATTCTTGATTCATGCCTCACATCTCATATCTCAGACACAAGTCTAAAACCAGACTGCGTTTGGATCCATATTCTCTGATCAGTTAACTCCACATTTGGAGTTTACGACTTCAGTCTCGCATTTGCGCCTCAGATTTTATGTTCCTGTCTTTGCAGAATTTTAACCTTCGGTTTTTTGTTTCTTGCAGGTTCTGGCAGCCTCAGTCAGTCTTCTGCGTCTTTGCCAAGCTCATGGCAGAACATTTTGACTGGCCAGCCTATTCGGTCGGCGATCACTCGGTAAGTCAAAGCCCCTGTCCGTGGGCACGCTTGGTTCATGGGAGAATATTTGGACCGGCCCGCGTGTTCAATTGGCGAGCATTCGGGGAGTCAGAGATTCTTCCATGGGCGAGGGAGATTCACGCGGTTACTGATACCTGTCAAGGCCTTATTGGACATGACACACTAGCAATGCCTCGGGTTCGTCATAGTCATAGTGGATATGGTGGTGGGTATGGCAGCTTTGAAGGCCATAGGAAAGAGGACGTCACCAGTAAGGTCTTAGATCCTTCCTTTGCCAATTTTGATTAAGGAAGATCCCGCTTTCTGGTGACAAAATCTACCATTAAGCGAAGGATTACGGCCCACACCAGTTGGTCGGGTGGAATCAGAATGCTCCCTTGCATTTCGACCTCGAGAAACACCATTGTTCTCAATTAGCGATGAGCTTCTTCAATGTTTGCATCATACATCATGATGTAACAGCGCTCGATCGGCTCAACATTGATCAACTGTGATATGATCCAGTGGAGGAAGAAAGAAGCTTCTCTTTGGCGTTCTTCCAAACATCTTAGCTCTGGAGAGGTGTAGATGTTTTGAGGAGTGAGTGCAACCTTTCACTGAGCGAGAGGGACTTCTTTGTACTCTTTTGTTGTAACACTCAATCTTATTGTATAAGAGAGTGTCTTGTATCACTTTCATACTTTGAATATCAATAGAAGTGACATTTTTTTTGTTTTCTTATATATCTTGACTTCCTCTTTGTATTAAAAATTAGACAAATAGAAGTGATTTCTTTTAACTTGCTAGAAATGTGAGATTTACTTAACAAGCTGAAAAGGAAAATTAAATTACTATCAGAGGTGTGATATTAACTTGATAGGAGTGGAATGATTTTTGTGGATTTGCCAATCTATGGATGAGAATGACAAGTGAAACTAGACCCATTGGGGATCTAGAAAAATCTTTTTCCGTCAGAGGTGTGATATTAACTTAACGGGTTGAATAAGATCTTATCAGAGGTATGGTATTAACTTGATAAGAATGTGAGCTAGAGCTGTGATGTTAACTTAGCTCCACGGGAATTTCAGCTTCATTTGGGAAAACTGAAAATATCACTGTTATAGGTGTAATGTTAAACTTGGCAGTGAAGGTAATGCTAGAGGTGTAATTTTGAACTTGGCATTAGTCATCTCGACTTCGATAAGGAAGTTTGAGGTAAAGTCATTGTCATAGGTGTATTGTTGAATTTAACAATGAACTGGATGTCAGAGGGGTGATGTTAAACTTAGCATCGCTCATCTCAGCTTCGAGATGGAAGCCTGAGGAAAAGTGACTGTCAGATGTTTAATATTGAACTTGGCAGCAACTTAATCACTGTTAGAGGTGTGATGATTAGTAATTTTTCAGAGGTGTAATGTTAACATGACAGTAGTTGATTTGCGATATGAGCAATTTTGAGGACTTGTCATTCAATTGACGAGAATCGACAAGTGAAGTTTGGAACGTCAGAGGTTTAGTACTAACTTGACAAGAATTGATTTGCGATATGATCAATCTTGAGGACTTGCCATTCTATTGACGAGAATTAACAAGTGAAGTTTAGAATGTCAGAGGTTTAGTATTAACTTGACAAGAATTAGTTTGCGATATGAGCAATTTTCAGGACTTATCATTCTATTGACGAGAATTGACAAGTGAAGTTTGGAATGTCAGAGGTATAGTGTTAACTTGACAATTTTGAAGACTTATGACTCCATGTAGAGGAGCGATGACTCCATGTAGAGGAGCGACGAGTGAAGTTTGTACTCACTGGGGAGTATTGAAGCTTTCCATTGTCAGAGGTGTGGTATTAAATTTAACAATGATTGTGTTTGTGGACCTACCACTCTATGAAAGAGAATTGGTAGGGGATTTTTGGTGAAAAATAAAGTGAATTGTCAGAGGTGTAATATTAACGTAACAATCATTGATTTCCTAGGGATATGGGAGGTTCACCATTAGAGGTGTAATATTAACATAACAGCTGAGATTTTTAATGAGTTTCATTGCCAGAGGTTTAATATTAACTTGACTGGATTTGCAGGGAATCGGGACATCTGGCTTGTCAGAGTTTACTATTTAACGTGACAAGTCTCAGTTCATTTCGTTGGAGAAACGAATCCAGATATTTTTGTGGCCCTACCATTCTATGGGTGAGAATTGATAGAAGATTCTGGAGGGAAGGATGGGACCAAGTCCCTTAGGATTTTTTGCAAACCCTCAACTATCAACGAATTTGGTGTGTCTTTACCAACTACCGTTTGAGTTGGGCTAGCCATGCTATTCCCCTCAGTATAATGAGTTGTTGAAGACTTATATTGGACTTAAAAGCCAACATTTTCCTCTATCCTTAGCCGCGGAGGCGTTGGATGTCCATAGGCACACTAGAGAAGAGTAACAAGGTTAAGACCAAAGTCTTGCACTTGTATCTTCTTCATTGTTTACATCATGCATCATGATGTACCCGGCGCTCGATCGGCTCAACGTTGATTGATCGTGATGTGATCCGAGGGAGGAAGGAAGAAACTCTTTGTTGTTCCCTCAAACATCTTGGATCTGGAGTTTTGATCAAAGGTGTAGTGTTAACCTGATCAAAAGAAGAATGCTATCAAGGATAGTATTTCTTTAAGAATCTGCCATTGATTAGCATCATGAGCATATCACCGTTTGGGGTTAAAAGACGGTATGCTCCATTTGAGTAGATCGACTCCACTAAAAATGGTCCTTCCCATTTAGGTTGGAATTTTTCTTTTGTCTTATGTGTTATCACCACGGGTCTTCTGACAGCTAAGACAAGGTCATCCTTCTTGAAAGCCCGCTCCTTGACTTTCTTGTTGAAGGTTCTGGTAATTCGAGCTTGATAGAGCTCAATTTGATGTTGAGCTTACAGGCGTTTATCATCTAAAGCTTCCAGCTCTTGGAATCGCAGTCGATGCTTCTCTTGATTTGTCATCTCTGCTGTCAAGGTGACGCGTAGAGATGGGATTTGAATTTCTAGTGGGAGCACATCTTCACACCATATACCAAAGAAAATGGTGTAGCTTTCGTCGTGATTCGAACTGTATTGCGATAAGCCAATAAGCATTTGAGAAGTTTTCCAATAGTCTTGTTGAAAACTTCTGCAAGGCCATTAGCGGCTGGATAGTATGTCGTTAAAGATACGCTTTGGATTCTAAACTTATTGCAGAACCTTTGAAAGGCTTGGCTGACGAACTGGGGCCCATTATCATGAACGATCCGTGAGGCACACCAAAGCGATAAATGACGTGATTTTAACGAATTTGATCATGTCAGATGCCTTTACCTCCCTCAAGGGAATAACTTTAGCCCATTTAGAGAAGTAATCGGTTATAGCTAAGATGAACCGATGTCCTTGGGATGATGGTAGGGCCAACCACATCCATTCCTCACATCTCAAATGGCCAAGTTGAAGTTGTAGAGCGAAGATGTCCTGGTGCTTGATGGATAAAGTCACCATGGACTTGACAGGCATAACATCATTTGGCATAAGCGATGGCGTCGGGGATCATCTTGGGCTAGTAATACCCCAGTCTATGGAGTCAATCCCCAAGCTTCGGGCCAGACTGATGAGCTCCACAAATGCCATCATGTGCTTCTTTGAGTACTTTCTGTGCCTTCTTCTATGATAGGCAGTGGAGGAGGATCCCATCATGCGATCGGCGGTACAGTGTCCGTGTGATCGCATTGTAGTAGAATTTAGGGGCATTCCTTCTAATGGCAGCCGCCTCTTTGGGGTCCTAAGGAAGGATGCCGCACAATGTATAGTCAATGTATAGGAATCGCCAATCCCTGAGCTCTGACCTGTTGAAGTCTCTAGAGCTTCTTTGACTTAACGGTCTCCTGTCGGCTTTTGGTAGTCTTTAAAAGTGAATATTGGATAATACAAGTCATGGTTGTAGACAAGTATTTCTTTTACTATTCCAGCTGGAAGAGCCAAGGAAGCAATGAGAGATACCAGTGCATCTGCATGCGCATTTTGCTGGCGAGGTACATGGTCGATGTAAAAGCTTCTGAACCTCTCGACCATGTAAATAGTTGCGTTATAATAGGGTACTAAGTCTTCATGTTTGACTTCGTACTCCCCGCGAACTTGATTAACGATGAGCTTAGAGTCACCATATGCTTCAAGATTTTTAATGCCAATCTCATCAGCGATTTGCATCCCGATCCAAAGAGCATTGTATTCCGCTACATGTTAGAACATGGCTCGGTTAATGAGAATGCACGAGGGATCACATAGTTCTGAGGGGAGACAAATACTACACCCACTCCTGCTACAATATTTCCTCACGGGCTCATTCTTGACGCGCCGTCAAAGAAAAGTTGCTAGACTTGTTCGTCAAAAGATGTCTGAGTTAAGCAAACTTCAACAACTTCATCTGAGAGATCTTCATAAAGTTTGGTCGCCTTGGGTCTGGATGCTCAGCCAGAAAATCTGCCACGCCTGTCCCTTAACGGCTTTTTGCGGTAGGAATTGCATCTCATATTGGGAGAGTAATATGGCACATTTCGCCAGTCGACCATTCAGCGACGATGGTTTTGTCATAAGCAATCTTAAATGATTGATTTTGATATAACATGGATAGTTTGGCCCACCAAGTAGTGTCGCATTTTCTGGACAGCGAACACCAACACCAAACATTCCTAATCGATCGGGTTGTATCGATGTTCGGCTGTGATCATAGTATTATTCAGATAGTAGATTGCCTGCTCGTATCCTTGATCATTATTCTGGGCTAGCAAGGCTCCTAAGGAATGATCCATCGCTCGAACATATATCAGGAAAGGTTTTTCTAACACCAGAGCTGTAAGGATAGGTGGTTGCGTGAGGTATCATTTGATTTCCTCGAACGCTTGACGGCAAGCATCATCCTAAATGAATGAAACACCCTTCTTCATTAATCTGGCGAAGGGTTGGCATTTTTCTGAGAGATTTGAGATAAATCTCCGGTTGTACGCTAATCGCTCTTGTAGCCCTCTAAGCTCCCTGAATTCCTCGGAGGTTGCATCTCTTGGACAGCGCGGACTTTCTCGGGATCGAGGTGGATTCCTTTGGATGTCACAATAAATCCTAGGAATTTACGTTGGCTTCCCCCAAAAAGGATTTAGTGGGGTTCATCTTCAGCTGATGCGCTCGCATAATGTCGAATACCATCTTCAGATCTGCTATGTGATCGCCCTTGGCACGACTTTTCACTATAATATCATCGATGTAACATTCCACTGTTTTACATATATGCTCGTGAAAAATTGCATTAATAACCCTCTGGTATGTTGGTTCCAACGTTTTTTAATCCGAAGGGCATGACAGTATAGCAGTACATCCCGAATGGCGTCCTGAAAGATGTATGCTTTTCATCATCAGGGTACATCTTGATTTGATTGTATCCCGAGAATCCATCCATGAAGGACATCCGTTCAAATCCACACGTGTTGTCGATCATGACATCTGTGATTGAGAGGGGGAATTCATATTTTGGACAAGCCTCATTTAGATCACGAAAATCAATACAAACTCGATTCTTCCTATTCTTCTTGGTAATAGGGACGATATTTGCTACCCAATCGGGGTGTTGTTCCTCCCTGATGAAGCTAGAATCTATGAGCTTTTTGACTTTCGACTAGATTGCTTCCATTATTTCTGGACGGATCCATCGTTGTTGCTATTTGGCTGGTTTCACGTCCGACTTAATGTTGAGGTGATGCATAGCCACTCAAGGATCAAGCCCAAGCATGTCCTCGTAATTTCAAGCGAAAACATCTATATACTCCTGCAGAAGAGATATTAGGTCTTCCTTCTCAGAGGGTGATAAGCTTTCTCTTATAAAGATGGGCTTAGGATTAGCCTCATCTCCCAAATTAATTTGGGTTACCTTATCCTCTGTGGGTGATTCATGTTGTTCGAAGCAAATATCCTAGAGAGTGTTTAGGTGTTTGATCCAAGGATCAATATCCGACTGGATCATTTCTTCATCTCCATCTTCTAGGTGGCTTGTTGAAACTATATTTACCAAAAGTTCTTTGAAGATGTTGCTGACACTGACATCTGACTCCCATAATGATGTGCCCAATGAGTGATTATGGTATAATGACTCATCAGACTTAGAGGCCGGTGAGATCGGAGTTGACACATAACCCAACCCCCTGCGAGTTTACTGATAATAATCAAGGGCTTTCCCCTTTGGAACGAAAGATTGAAATAATGTTCTTCTTCCTTTGCTGAAGTTCAAGCCAGGACCCCTTGTTAGGTCGTACCCCATGTTCTCCATCATTCTGAGCACATTTGGCTCAAAATGAGAGAATTGCGGGGATTCATCATCGGTTTCAGAGCTTTCCTGAGTCATTGATTTGGACTCGATTCTTCCAAAAAGGATTAGTCTTTGGCCTTTGCGTCTTGCTAGGACCATTAATAATGATCCTTGTTCATCACTGACACCTTAATACACTGTGAGGGATGACCTCACTGGTGTAGGCTGTCTAAAAATCACTTAAAGACAAGTCATCAAAAGGCAGAGTCCCGAACTCCAGACGCAGGGCTAATCATAGCCATCACAGCAGCATCAAGACGCGAGGGTCGAAACCCACGTCTCAGCATCACTGCAGCACTAAGGCGCGAGGGTTGAAACCCGCGTCTCAGCATCACTGCGACATCAAGACGCAAGGGTCGAAACCCGCGTCTCAGCATCACTGTGGCACTAAGGCGCGAGGGTCAAAACCCGCGTCTCAGCATCACTGCAGCACTAAGGCGCGAGGGTCGAAACCCACGTCTCAGCCTCACTGCAGCACCAAGGCGCGAGAAGAGATACTCGTGTCTCAGTTATAACTGCCCTTGTTATGGGGTCAATCACTGCCCACATAATGAGGAAGTTAACCCCCTATTATGGAGTGTTTTAGGGGGCACGTTCACCTCTGAACCTCTATAAATAGCCCCGCTTGCCATTGAGATCAGTGAGTTGATCAGATAATTTTTGGAATGGAACTTGGCTCGTGAGCTATAGAAGCCCCGAGACTTCCACCAAAAGAAAGAGAGTCCAACTCTTCAAGCAACTTGTTGCGTACAAGTTAATCTTTGCTTATAATCTCTTTGAGATTCCTAGTTGACAGGAGCTGTGTTACTCCATCTGCCATCCAAAGAGAAGATCCCCAAGAAGTTCTGAAGTTCACCCGGTCAACGGAAAATAAGATTCACTTTCCACCGCCACCTCAAGAACCCAGCATTCAACAAAGGGGAGATTCAAGTCTCAACATCTTTCCTCTCTTGTAATCGGAGTGTAAATCCATTGTAATCTTTCATCTGATTCAAGGAAATTTTACAAAGAACCTTCTCCGTCAAACAAGAGATGGCGACTCCACTGGGGACTACTTTCTCTACTGACGAGCAAGTGGTGGTGCAAGGTGACGTCATCTACATGGGAAAAACGGTCGAATCATTTGTTGTGGAATTTGACCAAGCGAAGTATGAAGAGTTTCTCTCTTCCGGCTCCAAGAGCCCGAAGGCCCGGGCTTACCGCAGGGTCTCTACGGGGATT
Organism: Agave tequilana; assembly: GCA_038442645.1. Taxonomy (NCBI): domain Eukaryota; kingdom Viridiplantae; phylum Streptophyta; class Magnoliopsida; order Asparagales; family Asparagaceae; genus Agave; species Agave tequilana. The sequence goes on along the minus strand of JAVJIF010005034.1, from coordinate 118,921 downwards.
CGTCCCGAAGTCCGCTCTAAGATCCTCTCAGACACGACTGTTGTGAAGGATGTCGTGGCTAATCGCGTCAGGCATAGCGCTCGCATCAACGTCTCTCAGGAGACCCGCGTGGTCAGCGTTCCTGATGTCCAGCCAGCCCATCCTCTTCCTCAGCGCCAGGTTGCTGGGGGTTCCTTTCAACCGCCACAACGTAACCAGAATGCCGAACGGCGACAGAGAAGGCGTGCGCGTCAACTACAAGTTGGAACAATTGATTGTCCAACAGAGGTACGACGCGAAGTTCAGACCAGCGTCTCTTCTGTACCATATCCGACACGTGAAGTCCGCGCTTGGCAGCTCAAATGTGAGGTTCACCAGGCTGGCTCTTCTGAAGCACCACCCCCCAAATGCCAACGCGAAGCTCGCGCGCCTTGTCGAAGACAAGAGGTACGCGCCTCTAGGCATGGGGCCCAGCAGCCCTGCGTTTCTCAAGCGTCTCTGTTCAGACGTAATGATCAGCAACGCGAGAGCTGCGTCTCTTATCAGCAGAGAAGCCAGACTCGCGTTTTGAAGCCACGACGCAAGAACTGCGTCTCCGAACCTTGCGACTCAGCTATGCGAAGCAAGGATGCCTCCCGCCCTCAATATTGCGAGGCTAATCTCTTCGATCCCCTCCCACGGATCTAAGGGATTATTTGACAAGGAAGAGAAGTGCTAATCGAATCACTTCGTCATGTTGCTGCGAATGGCTTATCACAATACTCTCTGACTGCCGTTGCAGTTCAAGTGTAAACTAGCAGTTCTAGCTAGACAGCTGACCCTGATTTCCCTATCAGCTAAAAGAAATCTTCCCACAAGAGGAGGATTTTCTCTGACGCTGAATATCCTGAGCTCACTGCAAACATGACGAGTAGGAGTAGGGGAAAGCAACCTGCGGTCAGCTCTGATGAGTCTGACACCGAACTGGAAGGAGGTACCGACACACTCGCACCCGGACTGGGGCAATCCCCTCGATTAACTACAATGCCCTGGCCTGAGGCATTGAGGTAAATGACTCGTATTCCGCTATTGCAGAGTCACAGGCTTCAGACTCTTCTATAAAGAAGGAGGCCTTTATATATATGACAAGCACTCCTGAGGAGACAGCTAGGCGCTTGGAGCAGCAAGCCCAGGTCCAAAAGGAACAGTTCAAGATGATACGTGCTCAACAAGAATCTATCGACTTCCTCAAGCAGATACTCGCACAGTTGCTTGAAGATAAGAGGAAATCAACCGACAAAGACTCTTCTAAAAAGTCTAAAGGCAAAGGAAAAGAGGGAGAAAGCTCATCCTCTATACATATAGAGGAGAAAGAGCAGCCTATTTCTGGTTCGTCTAAATCCTCATCGCAAGGAAAAGACGACCGAGACCAGGGAAGGGTTCATTCTAGAAGAATGAATCAATTGGAGCAACGTCTTGAGGCCCTTACCAACAGGAAAGGCCTGCAAGAAGTAGGAGTGGTTCGGCCATATCCGACCGAGTGGGACCTTGTTCATACCCTCCCAAGTTCAAGGCTCCGACCCTCCAAGCATTTGATGGGAAAGGTTCACCGAACCAACATATCTACTACTTTAAGTCTTAAACAGGGAATGTGGTAGATAACGATGCCATCCTGACACGCTTGTTCATCGGCACCCTAAAAGGGCTTGCCTTTGAATGGTTCATGAAGCTTCCAGAAGGCTCCATTAAGAATTGGGGCGATTTGGAGAAGCTCTTCCTAACGCGCTTCTTTGAAGATGACTCAGAGGTCACCATGCCTACTCTTTTGGCCACCAAGCAGCGAAAGGAAGTATCTGTTAAATCATTCGTAGAAAGATTTTGGAATGTAGCACTCCGATGTCCAAGCGGTATGACCCAGGTCACCCTGGTGGAAACATGCCGCCATAATCTACAAACTTCACTCCTCGCCCAAATAGGACTTGCCAAAAGCCGCACCTGAAAATAATTGATCCAACAAGGTGAACAGGCTGAAGAAATTGTCGCCCGAGTTAGGGCAGAAGAAAACAAACCCAGACCTAAGAGGTCAACAAGGCGTGCGCCAGACACATCCCTCCAAGCGAAAAGAAAGGATAACTTGGCGACAGAGACCAAATCCCCCATCAAACCTCAACTGGTCAAGGGAAGTGGCTCTTTAAGCCGCCACGCGCCAGCAAGCAGTATTCCTTCAAGGACGAACATGTTTATTCGCTCTTCAAGTTACTTAACAAGAGAACAGACTGAAGCTTCCTAAAGCTAGAGGCCCTGAAGAAGTCGGTAAAACCGATAGTCCCAACTACTTCTTGTATCATAGGATGCTGGGACACCCCACCAAGAGCTGTTATGTCTTCAAAGACATCCTTCAGGCTCTGATTGATGCAGAGGTATTAAAACTCTATCCAAAGAAGAAGAAAGTGACAGCCAATATGACGTCATTTCTCCAGTTTGGAAGACAACCTCCAACGCCCTCTGGAGTAGTCCCTGTCCCAAGAGGGGAGCTAAGAATGGTCAACATAGACCCTCACCAGCAGCAAGAGAAGGGCCATGTTCCTGTTCCCACACCTCGGGGAGAAGTCATGTGGGTCCATCCCGACCTTGTGGATGGCCAGCAATGGACCACTGTGGCCAGCAGAAAGTCCAAAGGCAAAGCTAAAGCTTCATCTTGTAATATGATATGTGCCTCTTCTCAGGAAGCGGAAACTGATGTTCCCTCGCTGACTGATTCAGAAGAGGAAACGATAGATCTGGCCACAGAACCCAACCAACTTGTGGCGGAAACCCGTTCGGGTCAGTCATATCTGAAAAAGTATGACGAAATGGTGGCAACTCCTCCAAAACCCACTATAGAGTCAGCGAAGCCCTCCACAAAACAACCCGTGGAAAGGCAGAAAGAGCTTCGGTTTTCCAAAGTTCTCTCAAAAGACATCGCGGAAGGATCCACAGCACCTTAGCGCTTTGACGTCCTGACTCAACTGGCCAATATCCCGGCCCGAATTACTCTTTATGAGCTCCTCAGGCTATCGAAGTCAACCAGAGAAGCTTTACAAGAGGCCTTAGCTAATGCTGAGGTTTTCATGACCCAAGTGCCGATTGGACCACAGGAGGAAGATGTAGAGGATTGCCTCCATGCCTCCCAAAATGCTCCCTGCATCACCTTCACAGCAGATGATATGCAGGTCAAAGAGAAACATGATCGGCCCTTGTACTTCACAGGGTATATTTGTTCATCTGAAGTAAGCCGCATTCAGGTGGATCCCGGGTCCGCGTTGAGCATTATGCCTCGCCGGGTCATGCAACATTTAGGGGTTCCTACTCACCGTTTGAGCACTACCCAGACTACCATTATGGGTTTAATGCCAATGGTACCCGTCCAATGGGGAAGATCAAGCTCAAATACCAGATCGGGGACTTAAAGTCAGAAGTGACATGCTACGTGATTGATGCCGACACTTCCTACAATTTGCTGCTGGGACGACCATGGATTCATTGTAATTCTATCGTTCCCTCCACTCTCCACCAAGTCATGAAATACATCGACGGGAGTGGAAAGGTGCGAACGTTGATTGTCGAGAGGCATCCATTCAAGGGAGTCGAGAATTATTTCACAGATTCTCTCCTGTATCAGGACTCTGTGAAAACAAACGAAGCCCCGCAACTAGAGGAGCCAGACTCTGGTATTGAAGCCGACACCGAGCCAGAAAAAGAAGAGTGCTTGTGGGAACTAGATCCACTTGTAATGAGCATTAATAAGCTCAATGTTGATAACACCGCCGATGATGTAGGCGGATGGTATATTAATGAAGAATTAGATTTGGCTTATTTCTCTGTGTTCGCTTCTAATTCAATACCGTCAGACACTAGTACCGAAGTGGATGAAGACCTCTGGTCGGCAATGGATGCTTTGACATCATTGCATGTACCAGTAAAATCGTCCTTCGAAACAACCAAGATGCTGGTAACGCACAAGAATCAATATTCATGGTTCCAGCAAGACGAAAAAGCCAAAAACTAATTCTTTTCGGGCGAATTAAGTCCGAACCAATGTCCCGTGAAGAATCAAAAAATGAGAAGGAACCCCCTCAGTTCGGTCATTATGAGCCAAATGCACTCAGAACGATGAACGCATGGGGTATATCTAACAAATGGTCCAAGGTTGAATTTCGGCAAAGGAAGGAGAACACTACTCCAATCTTTTGTGCCAAAAGGAAAAACCCCTGATTATTATCATCGGACTCGCAGGGGGTTGGGCTATGTGTCAACCCTGATCCCATCAGCTTCGGACTCTGAAAAGTCATTAGGCCATGATTACTCATCGGGCACGTCATCGTGGGAGTCAGATGTTAGTGTCGGCAACATCTTCAGAGAACTTTCAGTGAATATGGTTTCAATAAGCCACCTGGAAGACAGGGATGAAGAAATGACCCAGGCCGATACAGATCCTTAGATCAAACACTTAAATGCTCTTTGGGATACTCGCTTTGAATAGCGCGAACCACCCACAGAAGATAAGCTTATTCAGATTAATCTAGGAGATGAGGCTAATCCTAAGCCCATCTTTATAAGCGAAAGCCTGTCACCTTCTGAGAAAAAGGATCTAATATCTCTTGTACAAGAGTATATAGATGTCTTCGCCTGGAACTACGAGGACATGCCTAGACTTGATCCTCGAGTGGCTATGCATCGCCTCAACATTAATGTGGACGTAAAGCCTGTCAAACAACAACAGCGACGGTTCCGTCCAGAGGTAATGGAGGCAATTCAATCAGAAGTCAGAAAGCTTATAGACTCTGGCTTCATTAGGGAGGAACAACATCCTAATGGGTAGGCAACATCGTCCCCGTTGCTAAAAAAACGGAAAGATCCGGATCTGCATTGATTTTCGTGAACTAAACGAGGCCTGTCCTAAGGATGAATTCCCACTGCCAATCACAGATGTCATGATTGACAATACGTGTGGATTCGAGCGAATGTCCTTCATGGATGGATTTTCAGGATATAATCACATCAAAATGTATCCTGACGACGAAAAACATACCTCTTTCAGGACACCACTGGGGCTATACTGCTACACCGTCATGCCCTTCGGACTAAAGAATGCAGGGGCGACATATCAAAGGGCTATGAATGCCATTTTTCACGAACACATGCGCAAAACGGTGGAATGCTATGTTGACGACATCGCAGTAAAAAGCCGCGCTAAAGGTGATCATGTAACTGATTTAAAGGTTATCTTCGATATCATGTGGGCCCATCAATTGAAGATGAATCCCACCAAATCCTTCCTGGGGGTGGCCAGTGGCAAATTCCTAGGATTTGCCGTAACCTCCACGGGAATTAATTTGGATCCGGAAAAGGTTTGCGCTATCCAGGAGATGCAACCTCCGAGAAACCTCAAGGAGCTCATGGGATTGCAAGGACGATTGGCGTACATCCGAAGGTTTATCTCAAATCTCTCCAGAAGATGCCAACCCTTTACCAAATTAATGAAGAAGGGTGTTTTATTCATTTGGGACAACGCTTGCCAGCAAGCATTTGAGGAAATCAAGCAGTACCTCACACAACCGCCAGTCCTTGCAGCTCCGGTGTCTGGAAAACCTTTCCTGATATACGTCTGAGCAATGGATCATTCTTTAGGAGCTTTACTAGCTCAGAACGATGATCAAGGACGAGAACAAGCGATCTACTATTTGAATAGAACAATGATCGGGGCCGAACACCGGTACAACCCGATCGAGAAGGAATGTCTGGCATTGGTGTTCGCTGTTCAGAAAATGCGGCACTATTTGGTAAGCCAAACTATAAATGTCATATCAAAAGTTAACCCCTTGAGGTTACTCATGACAAAGCCTTCATCGTTAAACGGCCGACTGGCAAAATGGGCCATATTGCTATCCCAATATGAAATGCACTTTTTACCACAAAAAGCCGTGAAGGGACAAGCGGTGGCAGATTTCCTGACTGAGCATCCAGATCTGAGGGCAGCCAAACTTTACGAGGATCTCCCAGATGAGGTCGCTGAAGTCTGCTAGACCCAGACATCTTTTAAAAGGCAAGTGTGGCAACTTTTCTTTGATGGTGCATCGAGCATGAGCCCAAAAGAACATATAGTGGTAGGAGTAGGAGTAGTACTCATCTCCCCACAGAACTATGTGATTCCTCGAGCTGTCTCATTAACCGATCCTTGTTCCAACAATATAGCGGAGTACAATGCCCTTTTGATTGGGATGCAACTCGCCGATGAGTTGGCGTTAAAAATCTAGAGGCATATGGTGACTCTAAACTCATCGTCAGCCAAGTTCACGGGGAGTACGAAGTCAGACATGAAGATCTAGTACCCTATTACAACGCAACTGTCCACATGGCTGAAAGGTTCACAAACTTTTACATTGACCATGTACCACACAAGCAAAATGCACATGCAGATGCACCTGCGTCTCTCGCTGCCTCCTTAGCCTTTCCAGCTAGAGTAGTAGAGAAAATATTTGTCCACAGCCACAACTTGTATTACCCGAGATTGTTCTTAAGGACTACCAGGAGTCAACGGGAGATTATCAAGACAAAGAAGCTCTTGAGTCGTCGACCGGTCCAGAGCCTAGAGACTGGCGATTCCCTTACATTGACTATGTCTTGTACGGCATCCTACCTGAGGACACCAAAGAGGCAGCTGCCATTAGAAGGAAAGTCCCCAAATTCTACTATAATGTGATCACACGAACATTGTATCGTCGATCACATGACGGGATCTTGCTTCCCTGCCTTTTACAAAAAGAGGCACAGGAGGTATTGAAAGAAGCTCATGACGGCATGTGTGGAGCCCATCAACCTGGCCCAAAACTTGCAAATCGACTCCAAAGATTGGGATAATATTGGCCTAAGATGATCACTGATGCCATCACCTATGCCAAAAGATGTCACACCTGCCAAGTTTATGGTGATTTCATCCATCAAGCACCAGGGTACCTTTACTCTACGACCTCTACCTGGCCATTTGAGATGTGGGGGATGGATGTAGTTGGCCCTATCAGCCCACCATCATTGAAAGGACATCGGTTTATTTTAGCCATAATCGATTACTTCTCCAAATGGGCTGAGGCCATTCCTTTGAAGGAGGTAAAGTCAACTAATGTGATCAAATTCGTTAAACATCACGTCATTTACCGTTTTGGTGTACCTCGGCGAATCGTACATGACAATGGGCCCCAGTTCATCAGTCAAGCTTTCTAGAGGTTCTGCACTAAGTATAGAATCCAGAGTGTGTCCTCAACGGCATACTACTCCGCTGCTAATGGTCTCGCAGAAGCTTTCAACAAAACCATTGGCAAGCTTCTCAAGAAATTCGTCTCGAAAAGTCAGCGTGACTGGGACACAAGCTAGGTGAATGCTTATGGGCCTATCGCACAACTGTTCGAACCCCAACTAAAGCTACGCCATTTTCTTTGGTATATGGGTGTGACGCTGTGCTTCCACTAGAAATCCAAATCCCATCTCTACGCGTCGCCTTGACAGCGGAGATGACAAGTGAGGAGAAGCATCGACAGCGACTCCAAGAATTGGAAGCCTTAGATGATAAACGTCTGCAGGCCCAACAACAAATCGAGCTTTACCAAGCCCGGATTACCAGAGCCTTCAACAAGAAAGTTAAAGTGCGAACTTTCAAGAAAGGTGACCTCGTCTTAGCCGTTAGAAGACCTATGATGATGACACATAAGACAAAAGGAAAATTCCAACCCAAATGGGAAGGACCATTTGTAGTAGAGTCAGTCTACTCAAATGGATCATATCGCCTCATAACTTCGAATGGCGATACACTCATGATGCCGATCAATTGCAGGTTCTTGAAGAAGTACTATCCTTAATAGTACTCTTTCACTGATCAAGTTAAAATTACACCTCCGATCAAAGCTCCAGATGCAAGAAAAGTTTCCTTCCTTTATTAGGTCACATCATGGCAGATCAGTGACAAGCTAATCGGGCACTGACTGTACCATGATGCATGATGTAAATATTAATAAAGAAACGAATGGCGAAACTTACGTTTTAATATTACTCTCTTCATTAACGTCCGACGCATCCGACAGTTAAGGACAGAGGAAAATGTTGGCTTCTAAACCCAACATAAGTCTTCGACAACTTACCATGCTGAGGGGAATAGCATGGCTAGCCCGACTCAAACGGTAGTTGGTAAAGGCACCTCAAATCCGTTGATAGCTGAGGATTTGCTAAAAATCCTAAGTGGATGTAGTTCCACCCTCTCCTCTAAAATCCCTTACCAATTCTCATACACAGGATGGTAGGTCTACAAAGTACAATCATTGCTATATTAACACTATACCTCTGGTAATGAAAATTTTCAATACTCCCTATCGAGTACAAACCTTACTTGTCAACCCTATATGGAGTAGCAAGCCTTCAAATTTGCTAGGTTAACACCATACCTCTGGCACTTCAAACTTCACTTGTCAATTCTCATCAATAGAATGACAAGTCTTCAAAATTGCACATATCGCAAGTCAATCACTATCACGTTAAAACTATACCTCTGACATTTTTAAACTCTACTTGTCATTCTCATCAGTAGAATGGCAGGTCCTCAAATTGCTCCCATCACGAGTCAATTCCTGTCAAGTTAATATCACACCTCTGACAAATTACTGTTAAGTTTAACATTACACTTCTAACAGCAATCAAGTTGCTGCCAAGTTCAATATTAAACCTCTGACAGTCATTTTCCCTCAGACTTCCATATCGACGCTGAAATGAACAATGCTAAGTTTAATATTACACCTCTAGCGCCCAGATTATTGCTAAGTTCAACAATACACTTGTGGCAATGACCTTCCCTCGGACTTCCTTGTCAAAGCCGAGATGACCAATGCCAAGTTCAAAATTACACCTCTAGCATTACCCTCGCTGCCAATTTAAACATCACACCTATGACAGTGACACTTTCAGTTTTTCCAAATAAAGCTGAAATACTTTTGAGTTAAGTTAATATCACACCTCTGACTTACACCTTTGTCAAGTTAACATCACACTTCTAACATGGTTTAATTCGACCCATTAAGTTAATATCACACCTCTAATGGTAAAGATTTTCCTAGATCCCCCGCGAATCTAGTCTCACTTGTTATTCTTGTCAATAGAATAACAAGTCCACCTAAAAACATTGTTAGGTTAACATTACACCGTTAACAGTGTTTTCGTTAAATCCCCAGCTGGTCTTAATCAAGTTAATCCCAAACCTCTGATGAAAACTTATCCTCCCTGGGGGTACAAATTCCACCTGTCACTCTCCTTTATAGATTGGCAGTTCCACAAAATTTCTTGTCAAATTAATATCACACCTCTGACAACACTGTTGAATTTCCTGAAACAGGATTTTTCTACAAACTTTGACTCGTTAAGATTATTATCATATTTTTAGCAAGTCAAAGATCCTTTACTTCTATTCGTCTGACTTTCAATGCAAAAAAGGGAGTTCAAGACAATAGAAGGAGACAAAAAAATGTCGCTTTTATTTATATATCCAGACATATGAAAGTGATACAAGACGCTCTCTTATATAATAAGATTGAGTGTTACAATAAAGGAGTACAAAGAAGTCCCTCTCTCTCAGTAAAAGGCTGCACTCACTCCTTGAAGCATACTCACCACTCCAAGTACAAGATATTTGGAAGGGCGCCAAAGAAGGGCTGAGCACTATGGTGATGATCGGAAGCTGATTACATCATCATGCATCACGTAAACATCGAAGAAACCCATCGTTGACCAAGAACAATGGTGTTTCTTAAGGTCAAAATGCAGCAGAACCTTCTGATTCCACTTGACCAACTGATGTAGGCCATGATCCTTCGTTGATGAACATCTCTACCACCAGAAAGTCATCTAATGAAAAATGAACTTTTCCTCGATGTCACTTCTGGGGTAAGATTGGTGAAGGAAGGATTCGAGACCTTAACAGGTGACGTCCTCTTTCCAGTGACCTGCAAGAGGACCATACCCACCACCATATCCACCGCCACACCCACTGTGACCATGGCAGACCTGGAAGCATGACTGGTGCATCGCGTGTCCAATGAGGTCTCGACGGATGTCATCACCCGCATAAATCCTCGTCTCCCGTAAATAGGAGCCATGACTTCTCCTCCAATGGTCGACCATTGAACAAGTTCGCTGGCCGATATATTCTCCCAAGGGCCCAGCGAATATGCGAAAGGATGTTTGAGGCTACCTGCGAGAAGTAAAAAAATCAGAAGTTTAGAATCCTGAAAGATTGAAGAACAGACACGGTTATGACTGTAGTCTTCAAATGCAGAGATGACCCACGCAGGAAGTCAAAATTCTGTTATGACAGAAATAGACGCGATCAAAGTTGTGGACTTCAAGTACACACAAACTTGAACGCGGTCTAATTTTTAAGACCTGCATCTAAAATATAAAGACGCGAAGAGAATCAGACGTGAAAATTGCCACATCCTTGTTTGATAAACAGGGATTGCTACATTCAAGTCTGAAGCCTTCGGCCTGAGTTACAATTCTTCTAAGTCAACAGCCTCAAACGCGAGCTCTGTATGTAAAGCTCGCAGTCCAGGTGCAAAGTCCATTACACTCGCGTCCAGGGGATTTTGAGTGAGAGTTCTGACTCAATCAACTCGCACTTCATCAGGAAGTCTAAAAGGCGCAACTTTCAAATAATGGGCGCACCAGTCAGACTTCAAGAGGAGGTCAAGAAGAGGGGTCTCCTCAAAGGACAGCAAAACTGAAACTCAGTCGGGCTGAATATTTCATGGCGGACAAGTAATTCCTACCCACAGAATAACCTTTTAAAGGTTGAACTTTCTGCATCAAGGCGCGGACATAAAAAGTACGCAAAGAGACACTTTTTGATCTTGAAATCACTTGACAGTGATAATCTTCTGGAAAGATTAAAGGAAAGCACGAAAGCTTTGGGTTGTCGTCGTCCATGGGGGCAAATCCCATTAAAGGAAGAAGATGAAGTCCCTCAGAATGCCTGCTCTCTATAGGCTGTCTAAAGATCACTAAAGACAAGGCACCAAAAAGCAGAGTCCCAAGCTTTAGACACAGGGCTAATCATAGCCATCAAAGCAGCGTTAAGGCGCGTGGGTCGAAACCCGCGTCTCAGCAGCACTGCAGCACCAAGACGCGTGGGTCGAAACCCGCGTCTCAGCCAACACTGCAGCACCAAGGCGCGTGGGTCGAAACCCGCGTCTCAGCCAGCACTGCAGCACCAAGGCGCGTGGGTTGAAACCTGCGTCTCAGCCAGCACTGCAGCACCAAGGCGCGTGGGTCGACACCCGCGTCTCAGTTGTAATCGCCCTGATTATGGGGTCAATCACGGCCCACATAACGAGGAAAGTTAACCCTCATTATGGAGTATTTTAGGGGGCAAGTTCGCCCCTAAAACCTCTATAAATAGCCCTACTTGCTATTGAGAAGGGGGTCAGTCAGTCAGTGGGTCGGAAATCAGATTAGAGAAATCAAGGAGAAGAGCTTGACTTGAGAGCTTCCACAGAGAAGGAAAGATAGTCTAACTCTTCAGGTAACTTGCTGCGTACAAGTTAATCTTTACCTACAATCTCTTTGAGGTTTTGGTCGACAGAGCTGTGTTACTCCATCCGCCATCCGAAGAGAAGATCCCCAAAAGTTCCTGACGATCACCCGGTCAACAGAAAACAAGATTCACTTTCTATCGCCACCTGAAGAACCCAGCACTAAACAAAGGGGAGATTCAAGACTCAACATCTTTCCTCCCTTGTAGTCGGAGTATAAGTTTTTTGTAACTTTTCAATTGATTCAAGGAAACTTTACGTGAATTTTTCTACTCCGTACCAAACAAGAGATGGTGACTCCGCTGGGGACTACTTTCATTACTGACGAACAAGTTATGGCGCAAGGTGACGTCCTCTACAAAGGGAAAATGGTCGAATCACTCGTCGTAGAATTCGATCAGGCAAAATATGAAGAGTTCCTCTCTTCCGGCTCCAAGAGCCCAAAGGCCCGCGCCTACCGCAGGGTCTCTATGGGGACTTCCCCAAAATCTGCTCTGAGCCTCTCTCAGAGGCAGCTGCTGTGAGGGATGTAGTGGCCAATCACGCTATGCGTGACACCCACACTAACGTCTCTCAGGAGACCCGCGTGGTCAAGTTCTCTGGTGTCCAGCCAATCCATCCTCTTCCTCAGCACCAGGCCATCGTTGGTTTCTCTCAACCCCCACGACGTAACCGGAATGCTGAGCGTCGACAGATGAGGCGTGCGCGTCAACTGCAAGTTGGAACAACTGATCGTCCAACTAAGGCAGGACGCAAAGTTCAAACCGGCGTCTCTGACGCACCACATCTGGCACGTAAAATCCGCGTTTGGCAGCCCAAACGCGAGGTTCATCAAGTTGGCTCATCTGAAGCCCCATTCCCCAGACGCCAAGGCGAAACTCGTACGCCTTGTCCAGTACAAGAAGCACACGCCTCTAGGCGTGGGGCCCAGCAGCCTTGCATCTCTCAAGCGTCTCTGCCAGGACGTAATAATCAGCAACGCGATAGTTGCGTCTCTTCTCAGCAGAGACGCCAGACGCGCATCCTGAGGCCACGACGCGAGAACCGCGTCTCTGAACCCCTCATCTTAGCTGTACAGAGCAAGGATGCCTCCTGCCCTCGGCATTACGAGGCTAATCTCTTTGATCGTCCTCCCACGGATCTGAGGGATTATTTGACGAAGAAAAGAAGTGCTAATCGAATCACTTCGTCATGTTACTACGAACGGCTTATCACGATGCTCTCTGAGTGTCGTTGCAGTTCAGGTGCAAACCAGCAGTCTCTATTTAGACAGCTGACCCTGATTCCCCGATCAGCTAAAAGAAGTCGTTCCCATAGGAGGAGGGTCTTCTCTGACACTGAATATCCCGAGTTCACTGCAAACATGGCGAGCAGGAGCAGAGGAAAATAACCTGCAATCAGTTCTGATGATGAGTCTGACACAGAACCGGAAGGAGTGTACCGACATACTCGCACCCGGACGGGGACAATTCCCCCGATTGACTACAATGCTCTAGCCTGGGGCATTGAGGGGAATGACTCGCATTCCGCTATTGCAGAGTCACATGCTTCAAACTCTTCTATAGAGAAAGAGGCCTTTATATACATGACTAGCACTCCTGAGGAGACCGCCAGGCGCTTGGAGCAGCAAGCCTAGGTCCAGAAGGAACAATTCGAGATGATTCGTGCTCAGCAAGAATCTATCGACTCCCTTAAGCAAATGCTCGCACAGTTGCTTGAAGACAAGAGGAAGTCAACCAACAAAGCCTCCTCTAAGAAGTCTAAGGGCAAACTAAAAGAGGGAGAAAGCTCATCTTCTGTACACGTTGATGAGAAAGAGCTGTCTACTTCTGGTTCGTCTAAATCTTCGTCGCAAGAAAAAGACGACCGAGACCAGGGAAAGGTTCATTCTAAAAGAATGAATCAGTTGGATCAACATCTTGAGGCCCTTACCAACCGGAAAGGCCTCCAAGAAGCAGGAGTGGTCCGGCCATATCCAGCCTAGTGGGACCTGGTTCCATACCCGCCGAAGTTCAAGGCTCCAACCCTCCAAGCATTTGATGGGAAAGGTTCACCGAACCAGCATTTCTACTACTTTAAATCCCAAACAGGGAATATGGTAGATAATGATGCCATTCTGGCACGCTTGTTCATCGGCACCCTAAAAGGGCTTGCCTTTGAATGGTTCATGAAGCTCCCAGAAGGCTCCATCAAGAATTGGGGCGACTTGGAGAAGCTCTTCCTAACGCGCTTCTTTGAAGATGACTCGGAGGTCAACATGCCTACCCTTTTAGCCACCAAGCAGCGAAAGGGAGAGTCCGTTAAGTCTTTCATAGAAAGATTTTGGAATGTAGCACTCCGATGTCCAAGCGGTATGACCCAGGTCACCCTGGTGGAAACATGCCGCCATAATCTACAAACCTCACTCCTCGCCCAAACAGGAGTTGCCGAAAGCCGCACCTGGAAGCAGTTGATCCAACAAGGTGAACAGGCTGAAGAAATTGTCGCCCGGGCCAGGGCAGAAGAAAACAAACCCAGACCTGAGAGGATAACAAGGCGTGCGCCAGACACATCCCTCCAAACAAAAAGGAAGGATAACTTGGCAGCAGAGACCAAATCCCCTGTCAAAACCTCAACCGTTAAGGGAAGTGGCTCTTCAAGCCAACCACGTGCCAGCAAGAAGTATTCCTTCAAGGATGAACATGTCGACTCGCTCTTCAAATTACTCAACAAGAGCAACAGACTGAAGCTTCCTGAAGCTAGACGCCCTGAAGAAGTCGGTAAAACCGATAATCTCAGCTACTGCATGTATCACAGGATGTTGGGACACCCCACCAAGAGCTGTTATGTCTTCAAGGACATCCTTCAGGCTCTGATTGACGTGGAGGTATTAAAACTCTGTCCAGAGCAGAAGAAGGTGGCGGCCAATATGACGTCATTCCTCCAGTTCGGAAGGCAACCTCCAACACCCTCTAGAGTAGTCCCTGTCCCAAGAGGAGAGTTGAGAATGGTCAACACAGACCCTCACCAACAGAAAGAGAAGGGCCTGGTACCCGTTTTCACACCTCGTGGAGAAGTCATGTGGGTTCATCCCGACCTTGTGGATGGCCAGCAATGGACCACTGTAACCAGCAGAAAGTCCAAAGGCAAAGCAAAGGCTACATCCTGTAATGTGATATGTGCCTCCTTTTGGGAAGCGGAGACTGATGTTCCCTCACTAACCGATTCAGAAGAGGAGACGATAGTCCTGGCCACAGAACCCAGTCAACTGGTGGCGGAAACCCGTTTAGGGCAGTCATATTTGAAAAAGTATGACGAAATGGCGGTAACTCCTCCAAAACCCGCTGCAGAGTCAGCCAAGTCCTCCACAAAGCAGCCCGTGGAGAGACAAAAAGAGCTTCGGTTTTTCAAAGTTCTCTCGAAAGACATTGCGGAAGGATCCACGGCACCTTATCGCTTTGATGTCTTGGCTCAACTGGCCAATATCCCGACCCGAATTACTCTTTATGAGCTCCTCAGGCTATCGAAGTCAACCAGAGAAGCTCTACAAGAGGCCCTTGCTAATGCTGAGGCTTTCATGACTCAGGTGCCAATCGGACCAAAGGAGGAAGATGTAGAGGATTGCCTCCATACCTCCCAAAATGTTCCCTGCATCACCTTCACGGCAGATGATATGCAAGTCAAAGGGAAACGTGATTGACCCCTTTACTTCGCAGGGGATATTGGATCATCTGAGGTGAACCGCATTCAGGTAGATCCCGGTCCGCATTGAGCATTATGCCTCGCCGAGTCATGCAACATCTAGGGATTCCTACTCACCGTCTAAGCGCCACCCAGACTACTATTTATGGGTTCAATGCCAATAGTACCTGTCCAATGGGGAAGGTCAAGCTCAAATGCCAGATTGGGGACCTAAGGTTGGAGGTGACATGCTACGTGATAGATGCTGACACCTCCTACAATTTGCTACTGGGACGACCATGGATTCATCGCAATTCTATCGTTCCCTCTACTCTCCACCAAGTCATGAAATACATCGACGGGAGTGGAAAGGTGCGAACGTTGATTGCCGAAAGGCATCCGTTCAAGGGTGTGGAGAGTTATTTCACAGATTCTCTCCTGTATCAGGACTCTGTGGAAACAGATGAAATCCCGCAACTAGAGGAGCCCGACTCTGGTAATGAAGCCGATACCGAGCCAGAAAAAGAAGAGTGCATGTGGGAACTAGACCCACTTGTAACGGGCATTAATAAGCTCGATGTTGATAATACCTCCGATGATGTAGGCGGATGGTTTATTAATGAAGACTTGGATCTGGCGTATTTCTCTGTGTTTGCTTCTGATTCAGTGCCGTCAGACACAAGTACCGAAGTGGATGACGATCTCTAGTCGGCAGTGGATGCTTTGACATCATTGCATGTACCGGTGAAATCATCCTTCGAAGCATGTCGAGATGTTGGTAATGCGCAAGAATCCATATTCATGGTTCTAGCAAGACGGAAAGGCCAAAGACCAATTCTTTTCGGACGAATTGAATCCGAACCGATGACCTGTGAAGAATCAGAAGGCGAGCAGGAATCCCCTCAGTTCGGTCATTATGAGCCAAAGGCACTCAGAATGATGAAAAGCATGGGGTATGATCTAACAAGCAGACCAGGGTTGAACTTCGATAAAGGAAGGAGAACGCTACTCCGATCTTTTGTGCCGAAAGGGAAAACCCCTGATTATTATCATCGGACTCGCAGGGGATTAGGCTATGTGTCAACTCCGATCCCATCAGCTTCTGAATCTAAAGAGTCATTATGCCATGATTACTCATCGGGCACTTCATCGTGGGAATCAGATGCTAGTGTCAGCAACATCTTCAGAGAACTTTCAGTGAACATGGTTTCAACAAGCCACCTGGAAGACGGAGATGAAGAAATGATCCAATCCGATACAGATCCTTGGATCAAACACTTAAACAATCTTTGGGATACCCGCTTCGAACAGCGTGAGCCACCCACAGAAGATAAGGTTGTTCAAATCAATCTAGGAGATGAGGATAATCCGAAGCCCATCTTTATGAGTGAAGGCCTGTCACCTTTGGAGAAAAAAGATCTAATATCTCTTGTGCAAGAATATATAGACGTCTTCGCCTGGAGTTATGAGGACATGCCTGGACTTGATCCTCAAGTGGCTATGCACCACCTCAACATTAATACGGACGTAAAGCCCATCAAGCAACAACAACGACGGTTCCGTCCAGAAATAATAGAGGCAATTCAATCAGAAGTCAGAAAGCTTATAGACTCTGGCTTCATTAGGGAAGAACAACATCCTGATTGGGTAGCCAACATCGTCCCCGTTGCTAAAAAGAACGGAAAGATCCGAATCTGCATTGATTTTCGTGATCTAAACGAAGCCTGTCCCAAGGATGAATTCCCACTGCCAATCACAGATGTCATGATTGACAACACATGTGGATTCGAGCGAATGTCCTTCATGGATGGATTCTCAGGATATAATCAAATCAAAATGTATCCTGATGATGAAAAACATACCTCTTTCAGGACACCACTGGAGGTATATTGTTACACCGTCATGCCCTTCGGACTGAAGAATGCAGGGGCAACATATCAAAGGGCCATGAATGCGATTTTCCACAAACACATGCACAAAACGGTGGAATCCTATATTGACAACATCGCAGTAAAAAGCCGCGCTAAAAGTGATCATTTAACTGATTTAAAGGTTGTCTTCGACATCATGCGGCCCATCAATTGAAGATGAACCCCACCAAGTCTTTCCTGGGGGTGGCCAGAGGCAAATTCCTCGGGTTCGTCGTAACCTCCACAGGAATTCATTTGGACCTAGAAAAGGTTCGCGCTATCCAGGAGTTGCAACCTCCGAGAAATCTCAAAGAGCTCAGGGAATTGCAAGGACGATTGGCGTACATCTGAAGGTTTATCTCAAATCTCTCCGGAAGATGCCAACCCTTTTCCAAATTAATGAAGAAAGGTGTTCCGTTCATTTGGGACAGCGCTTGCCAGCAAGCATTTGAGAAAATTAAACAGTACCTCACACAACCGCCAGTCCTTGCAGCTCCGGTATCTGGAAAACCTTTCCTGATATACGTCCGAGCGATGGATCATTCTTTAGGAGCTCTACTAGCTCAGAATGATGATCAAGGACGAGAGCAGGCGATCTACTATTTGAGTAGAACAATGATCGGGCCCGAACATCGATACAACCCGATCGAGAAGGAATGTTTGGCGTTGGTGTTCGCTGTTCAGAAAATGCGACACTATTTGATAGGCCAACTATAAACGTCTTATCAAAAGTCAACCCCCCGAGGTTACTTATGACAAAGCCTTTATTATTGAACGACCGGCTGGCAAAATGGGCCATATTGCTATCCCAATATGAAATGCACTTTTTACCACAAAAGGCCGTTAAAGGACAAGCGGTGGCGGATTTCCTAGCTGAGCATCCAGATCTAAGGGCAGTCAAACTTTACGAGGATCTCTCAGACGAGGTCGCTGAAGCTTGCCAGACTCAGACATCCTTCGAAGGACAAGTATGGCAACTTTTCTTTGACGGTGCATCGAGAACAAGCCCAAAAGGACATATAGTGGCAGGAGTAGGAGTAGTACTCGTCTCCCCACAGAATTATGTGATTCCTCGAGCCGTCTCATTAACCGATCCTTGCTCCAACAATGTAGTGGAGTACAATGCCCTCTTGATTGGGATGCAACTCGCCGATGAGATTGGTGTTAAACATCTCGAGGCATATGGTGATTCTAAGCTCATTGTCAGCTAAGTTCGCGGGGAGTACGAAGTAAGATATGAAGATCTAGTACCCTATTACAACGCAACTGTCTACATGGCCAAGAGGTTCACCAACTTTTACATTGACCATGTACCACGCAAACAAAATGCGCATGCAGATGCACTGGCGTCTCTTGCCGCCTCTTTAGCCCTTCCAGCCGGAGCAGTGGAGAAGATATTTGTCCACAGCCACGACCTGTATTGTCCGAGAATTGCTCCTGAGGACTACCCGGAGCCAATAGGAGATCGTCAAGACAAAGAAGTTCTCGAGTCATCAACCGGTCCAGAGCCTAGAGACTGGCGATTCCCCTACATTGATTACGTCTTGTATGGCATCCTGCCTGAGGACACCAAAGATGCGGCTGCCATTCGAAGGAAAGCCCCCAAATTCTACTATAATGCGATTACGCGAACATTGTATCGTCGATCGCATGACGGGGTCTTGCTCCGCTAGCTTTCACTAAAAGAGGCACAGGAGATATTGAAAGAAGCCCATGACGGTATGTGTGGAGCCCATCAACCTCGCCCAAAACTTGCATATCAACTCCAAAGGTTGGGATATTATTGGCCTAAGATGATCGCTGACGCCATCACTCATGCCAAAAGATGTCACGCCTGCCAGGTGCATGGTGATTTCATCCATCAGGCACCGGTCTACCTTCACTCCACGGCTTCTACTTGGCCATTTGAAATGTAGGGGATGGATGTAGTTGGCCCTATCAGCCCACCATCGCCAAAGGGACATCGGTTTTTTTGGCCATAACCGATTATTTCTCCAAATGGGCTGAGGCCATTCCTTTGAAGGAGGTGAAGTCATCCGACGTGATCAAATTCGTGAAACATCACGTCATATACCGTTTTAGGATACCTCAGCGAATCGTCCACGATAATGGACCCCAGTTCATCAGCCATGCTTTCCAGAGATTCTGCGCTAAGTTCAGAATCTAGAGTGTATCCTCAACGGCATACTACCCCGCCGCTCATGGTCTCGCAGAAGCTTTTAACAAGACCATTGGCAAGCTCCTCAAGAAATTCGTCTCAAAAAGTCAGCGTGACTGGGACGACATGCTAGGTGAATGCTTATGGGCCTATCGCACAACTGTGCGAACCCCAACTAAAGCTACGCCATTTTCTTTGGTATATGGGTGTGAAGCCGTGCTTCCGCTGGAAATCCAAATTTCGTCTCTACGCGTCGCCTTGACAGCGGAGATGACGAAGGAGGAGAAGCATCGACAGCGACTCCAAGAATTGGAGGCCTTGGATGATAAACGTCTACAGGCCCAACAACAGATCGAGCTCTACCAAGCTCGGATTACCAGAGCCTTCAACAAGAAAGTTAAAGTGCGAACTTTCAAGAAAAGTGACCTTGTCTTAGCTGTCAGAAGACCTATGGTGATGACACATAAGACAAAAGGAAAATTTCAGCCCAAATGGGAGGGACCATTTGTAGTAGTCAGTCTACTCAAATGGATCATATCGCCTCATAATTGCAAATGGCGATACACTCATGATGCCGATCAATGGCAGTTTCCTGAAGAAGTACTATCCTTAATGGTACTCCTCCACCGATCAAGTTAAAAGTACACCTCTGATCAAAGCACCAAGAAAAGTTTCTTTCCTTTGCTAGACCACAAGCTAATCAGGCACTGGCTGCACCATGATGCATGACGTAAATATTGAGAAAGAAACTTAGGTTCTAATATTCTTATCTTCATCAACGTCCGACGCCTCCAACGGCTAAGGACAGAGGAAAATGTTGGCTTCTAAGCCCAACATAAGTCTTCGACAACTCATCATGCTGAGGGGAATAGCATGGCTAGCCCAACTCAAACGGTAGTTGGTAAAGGCACCTCAAATCCGTTGACAGCTGAGGGTTTGCTAAAAATCCTAAGTGGATGTAGTTCCACTCTTTCCTCCAAAAATCCCTTACCATTTCTCACCCACAGAATGGTAGGTCTACAAAATACAATCATTGCTACGTTAACACTATACCTCTGGTAATGAAAATTTCCAATACTCCTTGTCGAGTACAAACTTTACTTGTCAACTCTACATGGAGCAGCAAAACTTCAAATTTGCCAAGTTAACACTATACCTCTGGCTCTTTAAACTTCACTTGTCAATTCTCATCAATAGAATGACAGGTCCTCAAATTGCTCGTATCGTAAAACCAATTTTTGTCAAGTTAATACCACACCTCTGACAAATTACTGTTAAGTTAATATTACACTTCTAACGGTAATCAAGTTGCTGCCAAGTCTAATGTTAACCTCTGACAGCCATTTTTCCCTCAGACTTCCATATCGAAGCTGAAACAAATGATGCTAAGTTTAATACTACACCTCTAGCGTTCAAGTCATCGCTAAGTTCAACAATACACTTAAGGCCATGACTTCCCTCGGACTTCCTTATTAAAGTCGAGATGACCAATGCCAAGTTCAAAATTACACCTCTAACATTACCCTCACTGTCAAGTTAAACATCACACCTATGACAGTGACACTTTCAGTTTTCCCAAACAAAACTGAAATGCTTTGAGTCAAGTTAGCATCACACCTCTGACTCACATCCTTGTCAAGTTAATACTACACTTCTGACAAGACTACATTCAACCCGTTAAGTTAATATCACACCTCTAATGGTAAAGACTTTCTTAGATCCCCCGCGAATCTAGTCGCACTTGTTATTCTCCTCAACAGAACAACAAGTCTACCTAAAAATATTGTTAGGTTAACATTACACCGTTAACAGTGTTTTCATTAACTCCCCAGCTGATCTTAATCAAGTTAATCCCTAACCTCTGATAAAAGCTCATCTTCCCTGGGGGCACGAGTTCCACTTGTCACTTTCCTTTATAGAGTGGCAAGTCCACAAAATTATCCTACCTCTGTCAAGTTAATATCACACCCTCAGACAGCATTGTTGAATTTCCTGAAAACAGGATTTTTCTACAAACCTTGACTTGTTAAGATTATTATCATATTTTTAGCAAGTCAAAAATTCTTTACTTCTATTCGTCTAACATAAAAAAACAAAAAAGAGAAAAGTTCAAGATAATAGAAGGAAACAAAAAGAAAAGTGTCACTTTTATTTATATCTAGACATATGAAAGTGATACAAAACGCTCTCTTATTCAATAAGATTGAGTGTCACAGATAAAAGAGAACAAAGGAAGCTCCTTTCTCAAACCCTAACAGATACAAATGAAGAAGAAAGAGAGTCTATGTTGGCCCAAAGGCCCATCACTCTAGTTTTGTTGATGATCAACTCATGAAGTTATAGTACTAATGATCTTGTGTTTAATTAGTGACAGATTTGTTATCAAGATCTTAGTAGGTGCATAGCTTCAAGAAAGGATTTGAAGTCAAGATTTGGAGCTAGCACAGTGTTTGGACCAAGTCAAGAAGATAAGAAGGCTTCAAGTGAAGACTTCAAGAAGATGAAGACTTGTGTCTAATTATAAGATTTTTGTTTTTAGATAAAATGTAAAGGATAGAGTATTTGGTGGATTGCTCAAGTATATATCACACACACACTCTTGATTTAGTTGTCTTTTCATAAAAGAATTTTCAGATTTAGAAAAGACTTTCATTTTGAAAAAATACTTTTTGGTTTTTGGAATTCTTATATGCATGTCTTTTATCCAAAACCATATTTAGAGCTTAATGCCAAAAACATAGATATTTCATCTTAATTGTCTAGTGGATCATATCCATACACACTATGCCTTAATGAATTCAAAATATCTTGTTTTTGTATCATGAAGAAGTTTGGAAAACAAGTTTTAGAAAAATACTAGTTTTCAATTGAGCCAATATTTCCAACTTAAAAAAATAGTCCAAATCTTTTATAACATGCCTTGATTTTGTGCAAGCATGTTTGTTTATGAAAGTATACTGGTAAAACTATTTTTGTAGATTTTTATGCGATTTTTATGTGAGCCAAAAGACCAAGTTTTATTCCCAGATTTTCTGTTCCAGGCTTCAGCCAAGTCGACTAGTCGACCTACCAAGTCGACTAGGGCTGAAGTCGGTTGACCGGCTCGGTCGACCGACGTGCACAGACGTGCACGCCTTGACCTGGCAGATGGCCGGTCGACCGTCCTAGTCGACCGGAACTGAGAGCAGTGCTCTCTGTTTATTTCGGTCGGTCGGGCGGTCGACCGGAGGCTCCATGTAACGCCCCGATTTCCACGGATACGGGGACGTCACTTCACTGCGACGTATATACGTAGGTCAGAGAGTGCCCCCACGTATATACGCTAAGCATAAGGTACAACAAGAAAGGATCAGAGTGCAACACAAAGCGTGGTATACACACATATGCCAACATAAAGGTACAGATACAAAGTCATCACAGTATGATAAACATTACATACTACATATGTCTTTTTATCATAACAAGTCCAAAATCAAATATACAATAAGAAGACAAATGCTCACGAGTAGGATGAGGATCCCGTGAGTCAAAAGGAGTCAGGTACAAGGAACTGGGGCTAAGATGCCTGCTCGCTAAGGAGAACTCGATCTACGGTGGACAACTCCACTTCGATCCAAGCTCCGGAATCTGAATGTGCAAATCCAAGGGATCAAGACATGCAACAGTAAATGAACTACAGCCAAGTGGCTAAGAGACATGAATAGGGGTTAGAACACAAGTATGGAATATAAGGACAGGTATTAACATAATCATAAAACGGAAAATACAAGTAAAGCTGATTACAAGCAAAAGTGATTGTATATACTTAAGTCACTGTCCCATGAAACCAGTACATCGAAGGAATAATCCAAACAAGGAAACCCTCATCTATATACCTCTATCTCATGCCACAGTAATCCAAGCATATAAAATCAGAGTTGCAAATCATACTATAATCATAACGAGAATACATAACAAGAGGACATGAATCATAATGAGAAAGACGTAATCCAATAACCGGAATCATCACTGGAATCACGACAAGTAAAGTAGGAGTCACAATATAACATGTGTCATGACAGGGACTATGACATGAAACAATAATCATAACAATAACCATAATTGAGCCTATTATTATTTTACTCGTCTGACCCATATATCTCGGTATGTGTCTCGGTATCGATCCCAACTCACATACATCCATATATAAGAAAGTCGAGGGTCGTTGTCGGAAGTAGATGGAGAACTGATAGAACTTCTTATAGTAGTTTCCATACACCTGGAACCGGTTTGGAGGCCCAAGTCCCCCTAACAGTCATCTAATGTGGGCCCAAGGTCCCACTAACAGTTATCTACTATATTTCGTCCCCCTACTATAAGCAAGGTATCATTCCGGCATCCATCACTTCCACCCATACCCCATACAAGTTGTAGCTTATTAAGGATTATCAGTTTACGGGAATAAGTGAACATAACAGTAATAGCCCTACAGATTCAAGAGGTGGCCCCCACAGATTCAAGAGGTGGCCCCCACCGTGTGGTGTGGCACTTTGTTCCATGTGGCACTTTGTTCTGAGGGAGTGGATTCTAGAGGTGGCCCCCACCGTGTATGGTGTGGCACTTAGTTCCATAAAACAAGGTAGGGTTCCCGTAAACAAGATAATCATAAGGTCAAATGTATCATGCTTGGTTTTAAAAGATAGCATGACAAGGTGGTGATGTATAAATGAAACATAACAGTAGTTTGATAATAGGCCGGGTCAGTCATGTCATAACAATAGGGTCTAGCAAGGTAGTGGTATGGTTAGGTGACATACATGTGTCAAAAGAAAACATAAAGTTGACAGTGGTTGATAATGTTAATTAACAAGTCATGAAGTAATATGAGGTGAGATCCAATAAGTAATAAGTCCTAAAGTACCAGTCATGAAGTACAAGAAACCATAATGCATAACACATAAACCAACGACAAGATCTAATTTTAGAAAAGAAATCATCTAAGACATACAGGCAGCAGAATTAGTCGACTAGGTGGAAGGATTAGTCGACTACAAGTGGGATTAGTCGACTAACAGTCTTGTATAGTCGACTAAATCTGTGCACCAGAGAGTTGGGATTGTTTTAGGAGTCGACTAGGGTCAAGGGATTAGTCGACTAATATAGGTCTCAAGTCGACTAACAGACACGCAAGTCGACTAAGTCTGGGATACAGAGAATTGGGGTTTCTGTTTCAGGAAACATTAGTCGACTAAGGAAAAATGGTTAGTCGACTAGGGGGTTCAAGTCGACTAATAAATTAGGCTTAAGTCGACTGGGGCCTAGAGTTGAGTTTTTGGTCTAAGGAGGGTTAGTCGACTAGGTGAAATCAGGAGTCGACTAATAGGGATTTCCAGAGAGTTGAGATTTGTTTCCAGAAGGGGTTAGTCGACTAATAATTGGGGTAAGTCGACTAATACTGTGTTTTTCCAGAAAAGCTAAGTTCCAGCTAAGGGTTCTAGTCGACTAGTTTCTAGGTCAAGTCGACTAATAGTGGTCGGGGAGCAGTTTACAGAACAGAACTTGGGGTTGTTCTTGATGGTAAAAAATGTGATTTTTATGACATTAGGGGACCTGATCTACTAACACAAGTACACAAGGGACGGACTAGCCTTGGTGAGTAGAGATATTTACATGGAAAGGTTGATCTTTAGTTTGATAACCTAAAAATGGGATTTTTAAGGTGCAAGTGTTCAAGAATTCCCATCACAAGTATATAAGGAGTTAACTAGGTCTTGGTGAGTAAAGATACTCACATGGATGGGTTGGATTTGGAGCTTGATCCAAGATGGATGATGGTGGCTTCAATCCATGAATTGTTGTTGAAGCTTGAGGTGGAGGAGTTGATCTTGGTGTTGGTGGTTGAAGATGAAGCCCTAGTTGGGTTCTTGAAGTCTTGAGATGGATCCTTGAAGCTAGGGTTTTGGGTTGAAGAAGAGGGGATTTTGGAGGAGCTCTCTTGTTGAAGTGGAAGAGAAAAAGGGTGATTTGCAAATGAAAAGGATTATATAGGTTGGGGATTTTGTAAAGGAGATTGAAATAGGATAAATGCAAGGGGGCTTTGTGTGAAAGGGGAGGGGTGAGGTGTCCCTAGGGTGGCCACTTGGCCGGCCATGGGTGAGAGAGAGAATGAGTGGGTTAGGTGAGAGGGTGAGTGGGAAATGAGGTGGCATGACAAGGTGGAAATTGGAATATGCGATAATTGGAAAAATGCCCGAAATTCAAGTGTCTCGGAATGATCTGGAAATTTTACCAAAATCAAGAATAACGTATGAAGACCAATAGTGAAATCCGTTCAAAGAAATACTTTATAGTTTTAAAATTAAAAGTCCGGAATCAGTTATTTACCGACTCCGAAAGAATTTCCATAAAATCATAAAATTCTCAGAAAAAGAATGTAGGTAGGAAATGCAATTCTAAAAGATAAAGTCTAAAGGACCATCATGAAATTCCAATCAGTTTGAGAATTAAAAATCCGGGAATCGGTCAGCGGCACTGGCCGATACCGGTTTTGAAGAAATTCAATTTAATCCAAGAAAAATCCAGAAAATCACAGAAAATCTAATATATTGGAAAATAACATTTGAAACTGAAATCGGTCAAATCTAATCACCGGAAAGGCCAAATCGAATACTATACTATAATCGGGTCTTCGGTTCAGACTAGGGCTGACTCCGAATCCACGAATCCACAACCAAGATAAAGCAATCATACAAGGAATTCATAATACGGAATAAATATAGGAAACAAATCGAAAAAAAATACGATCGAAAATCTGAATACGCAACTAAGTACGTATTCCGGGAACGGGGTATTACAATCCCCCCACCTTACAAAAAATTGCGTCCTCGCAATTTCATTAAGGGGCAAATTGAATACAAAGGGGACAATGGCTGGAATAAAGGCCTCATAAAACCAAAACAGAGAATAAGATAAACACAAGAAGGACTAGAATGAACAATGATAGAATGACAATGGAAAAATATCAAGAAAGATAACCAACTCGAATACAAGAAATGGGGTAGTGGTTACCATGATATCCTCAAGGCTCCTGGTCTGGATACTGGTCTTCCCACTCTGCTGCATCGCCTGAGGTCTCTGCTGCCATGAAGTGAACTTGGCCTCTGCCCTGATCTGCTCTGGCTCTCATTCCTCTCTGCTGATGATCATACCGTTGAGGTGGAAATGGAACTCTTCGATCAACAGGTTCAGGGTTCCTCCTCAGTGGTGGCGCTGGAAGTGCTGGAGCTGGACGTGCTGGAGCTGGAAGAGCTGGTCTGACTGGTGCCGTATGCTCAAACTTTCTGTACCGGCAATCCCTGAGTGCATGACCTCTTGCCCCACATGCCAAACATAATCCATTGCCACCCGACAATCTCTCTTATAGTGTCCGGGCCTGTGGCAGAAATTGCAGGTGATCTGAGGAAGAGGAGTTTGGAATGGTCTCTTCATCATCGGGCCTGGGTTGTCCTATCCGCATCCTCCTCATCCATCAACTCAAAAGGCCTCTTCTTGGCTTGGCTCTTCATCTGATTCTCCTTCTTCTTCTCCAGTCCACGCTCTACTTCTCGAGCTATGGTGAGAACCTCTGAATATGTCTTCAGCTGTGGGGCATCAAGAATACTTGTAGGTCCATCTGTAATCCCTGCTGAAATCTGCTTGCCCGCTTCTCTTCATCCGTCACCATATACGGGGCAAAGCGGCTCAATCTGAGAAACTCCGCGGCATACTCATCCACGGACTTACTCCCCTGCCGAAGTCTGATGAATTGCTCTTCCATGTCCTTCTGGGCTGTGACAGGGAAGAATCTGCTGTAAAAACTCTTGGAGAAGGTGTCCCAAGTGACAGGCTTCTCCAATCTGGCCTCCTCTGCTAGCCACCAAGTCCTGGCTATATCCTTCAGTTGAATCTTGGCAACCTCAACTTGGTTCTCCTTTGGAACTCTGGCTGCATTCAACAAGTCTGAAGTGTCGGTCAGCCATTGCTCAGCCTCCAAGGGTTTCTCTCCACCCGTGAATATAGCTGGTTGCAGCCGCCTGAAGTCTGATATGTTCCCCGGCCTCTGTTCCTTAGGTGCTGCTATCTCTTGCCGGAGAAGCTCGGTCTGCTGTTGCTGGTTCTCCATCATCGTCTGGATAACCCTCAATATATCCACATTCTCTCCCGCTGCTCCATTCGATGCTGATCCAGAGTTGCTGCGGCCTGATCTCCTCTCCATTCGATACTAGGTATGGATAGACTGGAAGGAGCTGGAAAATGGAATGGAAGGACTTCAGGATATGAAGGAAGAAATCAAGGAGGACTAGATGTAGAATCAAGAAGGACTAGATGACTTTGTACATTGTAGTTGGCATAGCAAACTATTAGAATTTGCCACTTGCTTGTACTATAGGTGGGAGAGCCTAGGCTCTGATACCAACCTGTAACGCCCCGATTTCCACGGATACGGGGACGTCACTGCGACGTATATACGTAGGTCAGAGAGTGCCCCCACGTATATACGCTAAGCATAAGGTACAACAAGAAAGGATCAGAGTGCAACACAAAGCGTGGTATACACACATATGCCAACATAAAGGTACAGATACAAAGTCATCACAGTATGATAAACATTACATACTACATATGTCTTTTATCATAACAAGTCCAAAAATCAAATATACAATAAGAAGACAAAATGCTCACGAGTAGGATGAGGATCCCGTGAGTCAAAAGGAGTCAGGTACAAGGAACTGGGGCTAAGATGCCTGCTCGCTAAGGAGAACTCGATCTACGGTGGACAACTCCACTTCGATCCAAGCTCCGGAATCTGAATGTGCAAATCCAAGGATCAAGACATGCAACAGTAAATGAACTACAGCCAAGTGGCTAAGAGACATGAATAGGGGTTAGAACACAAGTATGGAATATAAGGACAGGTATTAACATAATCATAAAACGGAAAATACAAGTAAAGCTGATTACAAGCAAAAGTGATTGTATATACTTAAGTCACTGTCCCATGAAACCAGTACATCGAAGGAATATCCAACAAGGAAACCTCATCTATATACCTCTATCTCATGCCACAGTAATCCAAGCATATAAAATCAGAGTTGCAAATCATACTATAATCATAACGAGAATACATAACAAGAGGACATGAATCATAATGAGAAAGACGTAATCCAATAACCGGAATCATCACTGGAATCACGACAAGTAAAGTAGGAGTCACAATATAACATGTGTCATGACAGGGACTATGACATGAAACAATAATCATAACAATAACCATAATTGAGCCTATTATTATTATTACTCGTCTGACCCATATATCTCGGTATGTGTCTCGGTATCGATCCCAACTCACATACATCCATATATAAGAAAGTCGAGGGTCGTTGTCGGAAGTAGATGGAGAACTGATAGAACTTCTTATAGTAGTTTCCATACACCTGGAACCGGTTTGGAGGCCCAAGTCCCCCTAACAGTCATCTAATGTGGGCCCAAGGTCCCACTAACAGTTATCTACTATATTTCGTCCCCCTACTATAAGCAAGGTATCATTCCGGCATCCATCACTTCCACCCATACCCCATACAAGTTGTAGCTTATTAAGGATTATCAGTTTACGGAATAAGTGAACATAACAGTAATAGCCCTACAGATTCAAGAGGTGGCCCCCCAGATTCAAGAGGTGGCCCCCACCGTGTGGTGTGGCACTTTGTTCCATGTGGCACTTTGTTCTGAGGGAGTGGATTCTAGAGGTGGCCCCCACCGTGTATGGTGTGGCACTTAGTTCCATAAAACAAGGTAGGGTTCCCGTAAACAAGATAATCATAAGGTCAAATGTATCATGCTTGGTTTTAAAAGATAGCATGACAAGGGTGATGTATAAATGAAACATAACAGTAGTTTGATAATAGGCCGGGTCAGTCATGTCATAACAATAGGGTCTAGCAAGGTAGTGGTATGGTTAGGTGACATACATGTGTCAAAAGAAAACATAAAGTTGACAGTGGTTGATAATGTTAATTAACAAGTCATGAAGTAATATGAGGTGAGATCCAATAAGTAATAAGTCCTAAAGTACCAGTCATGAAGTACAAGAAACCATAATGCATAACACATAAACCAACGACAAGATCTAATTTTAGAAAAGAAATCATCTAAGACATACAGGCAGAATTAGTCGACTAGGTGGAAGGATTAGTCGACTACAAGTGGGATTAGTCGACTAACAGTCTTGTATAGTCGACTAAATCTGTGCACCAGAGAGTTGGGATTGTTTTAGGAGTCGACTAGGGTCAAGGGATTAGTCGACTAATATAGGTCTCAAGTCGACTAACAGACACGCAAGTCGACTAAGTCTGGGATACAGAGAATTGGGGTTTCTGTTTCAGGAAACATTAGTCGACTAAGGAAAAATGGTTAGTCGACTAGGGGGTTCAAGTCGACTAATAAATTAGGCTTAAGTCGACTGGGGCCTAGAGTTGAGTTTTTGGTCTAAGGAGGGTTAGTCGACTAGGTGAAATCAGGAGTCGACTAATAGGGATTTCCAGAGAGTTTGAGATTTGTTTCCAGAAGGGGTTAGTCGACTAATAATTGGGGTAAGTCGACTAATACTGTGTTTTCCAGAAAAGCTAAGTTCCAGCTAAGGGTTCTAGTCGACTAGGTTCTAGGTCAAGTCGACTAATAGTGGTCGGGGAGCAGTTTACAGAACAGAACTTGGGGGTTGTTCTTGATGGTAAAAATGTGATTTTTATGACATTAGGGGACCTGATCTACTAACACAAGTACACAAGGGACGGACTAGCCTTGGTGAGTAGAGATATTTACATGGAAAGGTTGGATCTTTAGTTTGATAACCTAAAAATGGGATTT
The DNA here is from genome assembly GCA_038442645.1 of Agave tequilana. Lineage (NCBI taxonomy): Eukaryota > Viridiplantae > Streptophyta > Magnoliopsida > Asparagales > Asparagaceae > Agave > Agave tequilana. Next base: position 88,748 of record JAVJIF010005034.1, on the reverse strand, counting down.
TTAAGGTGCAAGTGTTCAAGAATTCCCATCACAAGTATATAAGGAGTTAACTAGGTCTTGGTGAGTAAAGATACTCACATGGATGGGTTGGATTTGGAGCTTGATCCAAGATGGAGATGATGGTGCTTCAATCCATGAATTGTTGTTGAAGCTTGAGGTGGAGGAGTTGATCTTGGTGTTGGTGGTTGAAGATGAAGCCCTAGTTGGGTTCTTGAAGTCTTGAGATGGATCCTTGAAGCTAGGGTTTTGGGTTGAAGAAGAGGGGATTTTGGAGGAGCTCTCTTGTTGAAGTGGAAGAGAAAAAGGGTGATTTGCAAATGAAAAGGATTATATAGGTTGGGGATTTTGTAAAGGAGATTGAAATAGGATAAATGCAAGGGGGCTTTGTGTGAAAGGGGAGGGGTGAGTGTCCCTAGGGTGGCCACTTGGCCGCCATGGGTGAGAGAGAGAATGAGTGGGGTTAGGTGAGAGGGTGAGTGGGAAATGAGGTGGCATGACAAGGTGGAAATTGGAATATGCGATAATTGGAAAAATGCCCGAAATTCAAGTGTCTCGAAATGATCTGGAAATTTTACCAAAAATCAAGATAACGTATGAAGACCAATAGTGAAATCCGTTCAAAGAAATACTTTATAGTTTTAAAATTAAAAGTCCCGGAATCAGTTATTTACCGACTCCGAAAGAATTTCCATAAAATCATAAAATTCTCAGAAAAAGAATGTAGGTAGGAAATGCAATTCTAAAAGATAAAGTCTAAAGGACCATCATGAAATTCCAATCAGTTTGAGAATTAAAAATCCGGGAATCAGTCAGCGGCACTGGCCGACACCGGTTTGAAGAAATTCAATTTAATCCAAGAAAAATCCAGAAAATCACAGAAAATCTAATATATTGGAAAATAACATTTGAAACTGAAATCGGTCAAATCTAATCACCGGAAAGGCCAAATCGAATACTATACTATTCGGGTCTTCGGTTCAGACTAGGCTGACTCCGAATCCACGAATCCACAACCAAGATAAAGCAATCATACAAGGAATTCATAATACGGAATAAATATAGGAAACAAATCGAAAAAAAAATACGATCGAAAATCTGAATACGCAACTAAGTACGTATTCCGGGAACGGGGTATTACACTCCAACGGTCGGATTTTTGACCGTTGGCGGTCGACCGGCAGGCCTGACAGAACCCCAACGGCTAGTTTTTCTAGCCCTATAAATTTAGGGGTTTGGGTATTGTTTTCACTAAGATTTGGAGAGTATTTTTGAGCCAGTTTTTGCAAGCCTTTTCAGAGGTTTTTCTCCACAATTTGAGAGCAAATATTTCCTATATAAAGGGAAGATTTTATCAAGAGTGTTTAAAGTGATTCTTTGAGTTTTCCTCCACCATTCTCTTCCTTGTTTTTCTCACACAAACACTTGAGCATCCATTGATTATTCATTCGATAGGAGTGTTGTAGTGAGAGTGCTTTTAGGTGATCAGTATTGTGATCACCATAGATCTTTTCTTTGTACTTTGAGGAGGCGGTCAAGTGTGCTCGCGGTGGTTTAGAGTTCGGTTGTGAACTATTGGTTTGAGGTGCAGCCTCGGCGAGCTTGTGGGGCTTGCGGTGTGTACGGACTAGGAAGTCCGAGAGCTTGTAGGTGTTGCGGCACCGGGTGATCCATTGGGATCGATTATAGTGGAAATCCTTCGTGTGTCGAAGGCGGGGATGTTGAGCAAGTGTGCTCGAACCTCGAAACAAATCCCTTGTGTTTGCGATTGCTCACTCTCACTCTCTTTGTCTCTTGTTTATATCTTGCATGCTTTTATTGTGCTTATCCTTACATGCTTGATATTCATAGTGTGCTTAATTATTATACTTGCTTGGATTGTTTGCTAACACTTGTATTTAACCAAGAGAGCCAACGCGGCACCTCAACCCTTATCAAGGGGAATCTAGAGGAGTTTGTCCAGAGCCCTTCACGGGGAATTCGGCAACACTCTTGTGTTATACGTGGTGTTTAGTGTAAAATTTTGTTTAGGTCATAATAGTTTTTACTTCCGCATTATTTGGCATTAAGTGACCATTAGATTAGCCATCACCAATTCACCCTCCCTCTAGGTGAACTTACAATTGGTATCAGAGCACTTTCAATTGGTATCAGAGCTTGGTACTCTGATTTGGGTCTTACAACCTAGAGTTAAAGATCCTCATTTTTAGGCTAATCACAATATTTTGTACACACACCATGGACTTCATGTCACCACCCACCTTTGACATTCTAACATCCAAATTTGGAAGGTTAAGATGTCTTTGTACCTCAAAGCCCTAGGTTATCATGTTTATCTTGCCGTCACTAATAATGATTATTGTTTATATGGTAAGAATATTGAGGCTAATGCAAAAGCCCTTAATGCTTTAAAGTCTACCCTAGATGATGTTTATTTATCTAGAGTTTCTAACTTTGATTCGGCTTTTGTAGTATGGAATACCCTCATCTCCCTTGGCGAAAAAGATCAATACTATGCGGGGAGCGATTCGGATGTTGGAAGCAACACCTCCAACAAGTGCTATATGGTCCAAGGGGATAACCCCCTTGAGGTAACTACCGAATCTGAGGATGAGGATGTTAACATGTCATATGAAGAGCTTTCTACATTTTGTCAATTATTGCTTGAAAAATATGACATGATTAAGAAAGATAATAAAAATTTGAAAAAGAAGTTTGATTGCATGCATATAGAAAATGATTCATTTAGGAATAAGATTGCATGCTTAGAAAAAGAAAAGGAAGATTTGAAAAATGAGAATGTTTCCTTATTTTCAAAATTGAATGATTTGTGTGAAGGAAACAATACTTTGAAAAATAAAATTGATTTGGTGGAAAAACAAAAAGAAGTTGTTTTCAAGAAAATAAGTCTTTAAAAAGAAAAATTTGTGAAAAAGAAAAAGATTTTGTTTCTAAAAAGAAAAAGAAAAATGATTCTTTATCTCATCATGCTTTACATGCCACCACTAATGAGATTAAAGATTTGAAAAATAAAATGGATTGTTTGAGTTCAACTTTGAACTCTTGTGCATTTAACCATACTAGGTTGGAGTCAATATTTTCAAAGAAACAAACTCCACACATTCATGCACAACATCATCATGCATTTGCTTATGTTGCACGTCACGATCATACACATTCACATAAGCATTCTAAGGTATACACATGCACACATTGTGGCCGCAAAGGCCATTTAGCAAAGTTTTGTTTTGATAGAATACATCATTAAAATTTTGCTAATAAAAATGTTTTAAAGTTTGTTAAGGAACTCAAACATTTTGCAAATAATAATGTTCCTTACAAGACTAACCCCAAAGGACCCAAGAAAATATGGGTACCAAAACCCCCACCCCATGTTTTTGATATAGGTGAGGGATCTCTCAAGACGTGAGAGATTTGGTGCCTTGATGGTGGATGCAAATGGACTTGATGGACACACATTTGATGCATCACTATCAAGGAGATTTTGGTGGGATGACCACCATGGTTGGAGCTTTGGAGTTAGTAACAGTCTCTAAACTTTCATTTTATTTATGTTCATGCTTGTTCATTCATAATATTTTGAGCATGTTCATGTTTTCATTTGTTTTGTGCTTCATGTGGTGATAACATGTTTAGATGTAGTTTTTATCAAAACTTGTATTATACATGTACAAATAGTGAGCTACATTTGTTTTATATATGATTGCACTTCATGCTCATTTGTACCCACTATATGCATATGTATAGACTAGTTTTGATGATTCTCATTTATACATGCTTTGCCAATTTTTATGCTTTACTTCATGTATATGTATTATTAATTCAAATCTAATAAATATACATGTATACCCGTGAGTCTCTTGCCTTCCTGCAAATACATTTGATAGACTCTTTTATGTTTGGGATATGTATGTGTATTGTTAGTTTTTGATAAATTATACATATACCATGAAGATTAGTATTTTAATGAAAAATATTTTTATTAAAATGTGACTTATGATCTTTTTGAGCTTAAATGACTATTTTCATAAAATTGCTATTTACATGATCTTTTAACACTCACATCTTCATTTATTATTTCATGACTTAGTTTCATGATCATTTTGAGCTTTATAGTCCATGAGTGATTAAATCTTTATGTACTTAGTTATGTTTTATGATAAACATATGATTTGATGTAGTTGAAGGATTTTTAACAAGTTGTTCAAAAACTATTTTATACTAGTTATTTATTCTTCAATTAGTCTATAAGTTATACACATGATACTATTTTTTAATCCATTGGATAAATTATTTTGTGTTCTCAAGATTTGATGCTTCCTGAATTGAATATTAGTTTAAGTGTTAGTTTTTGTCAACACTAGGATTTATACTTGTACATATTGTGGGTCACAAATAAATCTATATATGGTTGAGTTTGATTGCTTATTTGTGCCCATTAGGTGTGCTAGTATAGCCTAGTATTGATGATCCTTACATTTTTAAACTTGTATTCCCATTTTGGATTTGTGTTATGATCATGTGCCTTTCATTTCATGTATATGTTTATTTTGCCAAACTTTAAGATGTACATGTATACCTCTTGAGTCATTTGCCTTTCATGCAAATCTATATATATGGACTCAATTGTGTTTAGGGATATGTATTTATACTTCTTGTGTTGTCAAAACATACATATACCTTGGAATATAATTTTTTTTAATAAAATTTTTTTGATTTTTAAAATTTATGATGATTTTCATATTGTCTCATTTAAAGGAATATTAAGCATTATTGCCATTTTTATTTTATTCCTTGATTGAAGGATTCCGTACTAGTTTTCAAACATTTTCATTTAACTAGTTCGAGTTCTTCATGTGGTAGATTATATGATGTATACGCTTAAACTTATTTTTCTATTGGTATCATTGGATATTTTCAATTGGTATCAATATGAACTTCTTTTGTATATACTCATATTTTGTTTTCCCATATATGTATGTATCAATTTCATTTGGTATACTCATTTTTCATACATATATATGATTTGTTTTGTGCTTGAGATAAAATTGTTTTACATGTTTAAAGCACAAAGTTATTTATGATAAGAAAATAAATATTTTAAGAAAAATTCTCAAGATTTGTTTTATTGAGAAAATTCAAAATTTTGTTTTATAAGAAAATTTAAAATTTTTGATTTGTATTTCCTATATGCAACGAGAGCTTAACATCTCTTCTACATATAAATTAATGTTGAGTGTATTGTATATTGAGGAGCTTGACAACTCTTCTTTATGTGGTACACGTGTGTAGGGGGAGCTTCACATCTCCTCTTATGCATTGCATATTTTACGTTATGTGAATTAAGGTTTGTCATCCCTCTTTCATGTAATGTATATGTGTAGGGAAGTTAACTTAGCGTCTTCCTCTTCATGAATGTATATCGTGTTGGCCCAAAGGCCTTCCACCCTAGTTTTGATGATGATTAACTCATGTAGTTATGTTTACTAATAATCTTGTGTTGTTTAAGTTTCAGATCATTAACCAAGATATAGTTGGTGATTAGCTTCAACAAAGGTGTTTAGAAGCTTTTCATGATGATTCCAGGGTCAATGCTTCAAGATCACACATTGCCTAGCCCATGGATGGAGTTTTGGAGCAAGTCAACTTGAAGATGAAGATCATCAAGAAGACTTAGGTATCCATAGTTTAGTTAGTGTATTTTAGATCCATTTGTAAAGCTTAGTATAGTTGATATGCTGAAGTGCACAACACACAAAAGTTTTATGTTTTGGATTTGGTTTTCATGAATAGTAGATCAAAACAAGTTTACTTTATTTCTATGTATATTAGATATGTTCTAGATATACATACATGCTTTAAACTTGCTAGACAAACTTATTTTGACTATCTTATTCATGTATTGAAAAATCAAGTTTGATAAAAATACAAGTTTTATTTTTGATAAAATTTTCAAGACTCAAAAATGAATTGATATGATTGATATATGTCTTGAAATTTTTATCACAAGTTTGTGTTTCAATACAAAATGTTAAAACAAGTTTTGTGGATTTTTAGAAGACTTAAAAGATTTTTTAAAATATTTTTAAACTGTTTTTCTGACCCAGAATTCTGTTCTAGGCTTCAACCAGTCGACTAAGTCAACTGACCAAGTCGACTAGGCTGAAGTCGGTCGACCGTCAAGTCGACTAGGCTGAAGTCGGTCGACCGGGACGGTCGACCGACGTGCACAAATCTGTGCACGTTTGGCAGCTTTGGGACGGTCGACCCGGACGGTCGACCGGATTGAGAGCAGTGCTCTCTGTTTGTTTGGGTCGACCTGGCCGGTCGACCGTGGTTGCCCAACGGTCACATTTCTGACCGTTGGCGGTCGACCGGGCCGGTTGACCGTCAGCCTGTCAGGCTGCCACATCAGCCTAATGGCTAGTTTTCTGATGGAGGTATAAATACCCCATCTCTTGGGCTGTTTTGACAAGACTTTTGACAAGAAAATTTTCAGAGTTTGTTTAGTGTTTAAACAAGTTTTCAAAAGAGTTTTGTGCCAAAAAGATTTCATCTTTCTTGTTTTTGGTTTTTGGAAAATCAAAGAAAATAGGAATTTGGGATATTTGTATTGGTTTTCATTCTCTATCTTTTACAAGAATTTTCCCAAGTATTTTCTTTGTTGCTTGTTTCCAAAAACACCTAGTTTCCACACTTGAGCTATCACCTATCCCATTCTATTAGGATCATTTGTTTTGTGGAAAAAGAGAAAAGAAAAGAGAGATTGTTTGTGGTTGAAAGAAACCACTTGTTGTACACCCTTATTCTTTGTGTATCCCTCTTAGGTAGAGGTGATCGGGTGATTGGTTTGCTCCCTCTAGAGAGAGGTGGAGTTTGGTTGTAAACCCTCTTCGGTAGAGGTGTTGTTGTTGTGGTTGTTTGGCTAAGGACCTACCCCTCTTGTGTGAGGAGGTGTTTGTTTGAGAGAGAAGTTCGGTACTCCATTGTTGTACAAATCCTTCTCGGTGAAGGTTCCCTCGGTGGGAGTCCTCGGTGGACGGTATAGTGGATTGGAAATCCTACACGGTGGTGTAGGCGGGGATGTAGAGCAAGGGTGCTCGAACCTCGAAACATATCATTGTGTTTGCGTTTGATCCACTTGTCTCTAAACTCTCTCTCTTTATATTGTGCAAAGCATCATTCATATTCATATCATACATATCTATTTGCTTGTGTTGCCTTGCATATATTCATATTTCTATTCATCCTTATTTGCTTGGCTTGCTTGTGTGTGTGCCTATCTTATACTTAACAAACAAGAGCTTCACATAGCACCTCAACCCATTCAAGGGGAATCAAGAGAAGTTAGTCCAGAGCCCTTCACGGGAATTCGGCTACACTTGTTGTGTTGTATTAAGTTTGTGCAAGATTTGCATTAGTTTCCGCATTTAGCGCATTTAGTTCCTAGATTAGCACTTACACCTATTCACCCCCCTCTAGGTGTTTTTCAATTGGTATCAGAGCTAGTGCTCCTAATATTAGGCTTAACATCCTAGGAGTGAGATCCATTTGATTGCTAGTCTATTGTTTGCATTTGCTTGTTAGCACACTCATATAGTTTGCCATGGACTTCATGACCCCACTAGCTTTGACCCTTCCAACATTGTTGTTTGGAAGTATAGGATGTCCATGTACCTAAAGACCCTAGGTTTGAATGTCTTTCTTGCGGCCACCAAGAAATGCTATCTTGGAGATCGCAATCATATAGGGGCCAATGCACAAGCCCTAGAGGCCATTAGAAGCACACTTTCAAAAGAATATCTTATACATGTTTCTAATATTGATTCCGCTTTTATAGTGTGGAATATGTTGACAACAACCACCACCTCCAAGCTTCAATTGCCAAATCAACCTGAGGAATCTAGTGGAGAATCCGACTCACAATGCTTGATGGTCCAAGGGAATGACTCCCTTGAGGTACAATCGGAAACCCACTTAGATAATGATGATTGTGCTAGTTCTTCAAATGATTATGTTGATCCCCATGCCTTGAATGAAGAACTATCTATTGTATGTGAAAAATTAATTGAAAAATATAATTTGTTGAAAAAGAAAAGTCTAGGAATTGAACAAGAAAATAAGAGTTTGCATGCTAGACTTAACAATGTTTTGCAAGAGAATGTTGAGGTCTATAATGAAACGGATTCATTGAGATCTCAATTAGAACTTGCACTTAAAGAAAATGAGTTTTTAAAATTTAAAAATGATTGCCATGATATTTTGAAGAAAAATGAAAATTTGTCTTCAAAAATTGATTTTGTTTTAAAAGAGGATGTTGCTTTGAAAAATAAAATTATTTCTATTTCAAATGATTTAGATGTATATTTAAAGAAAAACATTGTTTTGCAAAAGAATATAGATGCACATGTTTGTCATGCTAGTGTAGCTTCTTCATCTAGTCTACCTAATGCATGTACCTCTTCTTCTAGGATCAATGATGATATTTGTATGTTAAAGAAGAGAGTAGATTGTTTGGGCTCTACTATGAGCCAATGTGCCATGAACCACTCATGTTTGGAAACCTTAGTTCGAAAGAAACAAGTTCCATCATTTATGCATGCACACCCATCACGGATACACATGCTCCTCACGGACACCATCACACGTATGCTCATGTGTACACTTGTACACATTGTGGACGTAAGGGCCACCTTGCTAAATTTTGCTTTGATAGATTACATACTTCAAATTTAGCAAAGAATTTTGTTTGGGTTAGAGAAGGTACTAACCCCCATGAACCCAAGAAGATATGGGTACCAAAGACCACCCCTCCTATTATTTTTGATGTAGGTGTGGGCTCTCACATGACGTGAGAGTGATCACACTTTGGAGTGGATGCGTTCCGGACTTAAAAGGAAATCAATTGGATGCATCACTTTCAAGGGAAGTTTGGTGGGAAGACCACCTTGGTTTGGAGAACTAGAGCGGTGCCCTCATAGGTTTTGGTATCGAATCTCTAACTCCTTATTTATTGTTTACATGCTTTTAAAATTCATTGTTTATAGCATGTTTCATTGTTTAGTGATTAGTATGAAAATGCCATGTTAATTAGATTCTTGATATACATGTGTAGTATTTGAGACACCCATGTTTAATATGGATTATTACTTTGTGTTCTCACATTTGATTAGCCATCATGTACATCATAAATCTAATAACATGTGGATATTCATAATAATCATGTTTTTGTTTACCATGTTGATTTTTATCTTGGTTTTATGCTTCATGTGTTCATGTTTTTGTTTACCATGTTGATTTTTTCTTGGTTTTATGCTTCATGTGTTGATTACTTGTTTAGATATTAGTTTTCATTAAGACTAGGATATATACTTGTGCATATAGTGGGCCACAAATAAATCTATATATGTTGGGCTTGATTGCTTATTTGAATCCATTAGATATGCTAGTATAGTCTAGTTTTGATGATTCATACATTTCAAACTTGTATTCCATTTTTGGATTTGCTTTATGAGTTTTCACTTCATGTATATGTTTGTATTGCCAAACTTTAAGATATACATGTATACCCCTTGAGTCATTTGCCTTTCATGCAAATCTATATATGGACTCAATTGTGTTTAGGGATATGTATGTATACTTATTGTGTTGACAATTCATACATATACCATGAAATGAAATTTATTTTTGGTGAAGATTTAGTTTTTCTTGATTTTGTGTTTAATTGTTTAACTTCATGTATGTGTCTATCTTGTCCAAACTATTAGATATACATGATTATCCTTTGAGCTACATGCCTTCATGCATATACATTTGTGGATTCTTTATGTTTTGGATATGTTTGTATACTTTAGTTTGTATTAGACATACATATGCCATGAAGATTAAATAAGTTTTGATGATTTTCGTGTTTTCAATGTTTAAGGAATAATTGAGCTTAATTGAATATTTTCATGATTATGATATTCACACTGTATTTGTACACTCACTTTTATTGCTTGCTCATGTTTTGTTTTCATGAGTCAAAATTATGCTTAATTGAATTGGAGTGTTGATTATCATGTGGATTTCATGTTTTATGAAATTATTTTTGTTTTATTCCTTACTTGAAGGATTTCGTACTAGTTAACAAAACTTTCTATTTATAACTAGTTACGGTATTCTTCATTTTGATAGAGTTTTTCAAACTAAGCTTATTTTCAAATCTATTTTTGAAAACCCCTACCCTTTACGGGAGGTTGGATGGGAGTCCATGCCTTGTATGTTTATATTGAAAATCTTTTTAAACTTGTGCATGAGGAGGGAGGATTAGTTATATGAGTTATATCATGCTTTTATTGTTATGTAATTGGTATCATTGAACTCTTTCAATTGGTATCATTTTGATCTTTTTGTATACTCATATGTTTGTTGTGTATGTATATTTTCAATTTGTATCATCTATTAGTGATTGGTACTCATTCTATTTCATACACATATACTTGTTTTATTTGTACTTAAGATATAAATTTTTCACACAAATTTTGTTTATGCTAGAGCTTGAGCTTCAACTTTATTTCAATTGATTTAGTTTTCAATTGGTATCCTATTTCAAGCCTACGCATAATTTTTGTTGGTATTTCATAAAGGGGGAGAAAATTCATTTTTCATATTTCAATTGATATTTAGTTTTCCACTCCCTTGCTTTATGATATAAAAAAAATAGTCATTTCAATTGTTTATATGACTTAAAAAAATACTATCTTTTGATATCAAGATGTCTTGTGTTTTAACTTGGTATCTCAAAATTTTGTTTTAAAAAAATTATTATACAAAAGTTTTGATTTATATTGACTATATGCAAGGAGAGCTTAACATCTCTTCTATATATAGATTCATGTTGAGTGTATTGTGTATTGAAGAGCTTAACATCTCTTCTTTATGTTGTACACGTGTGTAGGGGGAGCTTCACATCTCCTCTTATTCATTACATAATGTGTGTTATGTGAATTAGGGCTTAACATCCCTCTTTCATGTAATACATATGTGTAGGGAAGCTAACTTAGCGTCTTTCTCTTCATGAATGTATATAGCATATAACATTTATTGATCTTTGTTTATTTTCAATTGATATCAAGATGCTTCATTGACATATTTATCTATTGATATCATGTTGTTTATAGTCACCCCTTATTGACCTTGTTTTTGTTTTTAGACAAAAAGGGGGAGAACATTGTTTTATTGTTTTGATTGACTTAAAAGGGGGAGAAAGATTTTTACCCCTCATTTTATTGTTTTGATTGTTTACCCCTTTGTTGATGATTGACAAAAAGGGGGAGAATTATTTAAGAAGTTTAACATGCATAAAACACATAAACATATTATAAAACACAAATTATTCTATGCATGATTGGTACATATTTTTATATGCATACTTATGTTTTTGCATATATTAAGTTTTATTGGTATCTAGAGCATCTAGTGTTTTGTTAATGTTTTATTAATTTAATTGGTATCTAGAGCTTCTAGAATATGTTTTATGCATGTTGATGCATACATGTTTATGTGCATTCATTGCATATCTTTTGTTTATTTGTTTATGCATGAGTTAAGGGGGAGCTTCTTTAAAGCTTAACTTTAATCCATGCATATATAACTCCATGAGTTTGGTCATCATCAAAAAGGGGGAGATTGTTGGCCCAAAGGCCTTCCACCCTAGTTTTGATGATGATTAACTCATGTAGTTATGTTTACTAATAATCTTGTGTTGTTTAAGTTTCAGATCATTAACCAAGATATTAGTTGGTGATTAGCTTCAACAAAGGTGTTTAGAAGCTTTTCATGATGATTTCAGGGTCAATGCTTCAAGATCACACATTGCCTAGCCCATGGATGGAGTTTTGGAGCAAGTCAACTTGAAGATGAAGGTCATCAAGAAGACTTAGGTATCCATAGTTTAGTTAGTGTGTTTTAGATCCATTTGTAAAGCTTAGTATAGTTGATATGCTCAAGTGCACAACACACAAAAGTTTTATGTTTTGGATTTGGTTTTCATGAATAGTAGATCAAAACAAGTTTACTTTATTTCTATGTATATTAGATATGTTCTAGATATACATACATGCTTTAAACTTGCTAGACAAACTTATTTTGACTATCTTATTCATGTATTGAAAAATCAAGTTTGATAAAAATACAAGTTTTGTTTTTGATAAAATTTGCAAGACTCAAAATGAATTGATATGATTGATATATGTCTTGAAATTTTTATCACAAGTTTGTGTTTCAATACAAAATGTTAAAACAAGTTTTGTGGATTTTTAGAAGACTTAAAAGATTTTTCAAAATATTTTTAAACTGTTTTTCTGACCCAGAATTCTGTTCCAGGCTTCAACCAGTCGACTAAGTCAACTGACCAAGTCGACTAGGCTGAAGTCGGTCGACCGGGACGGTCGACCGACGTGCACAAATCTGTGCACGTTTGGCAGCTTTGGGACGGTCGACCCGGACGGTCGACCGGATTGAGAGCAGTGCTCTCTGTTTGTTTGGGTCGACCGGGCCGGTCGACCGTGGTTGCCCAACGGTCACATTTCTGACCGTTGGCGGTCGACCGGGCCGGTCGGCCGTCAGCCTGTCAGGCTGCCACATCAGCCTAACGGCTACTTTTCTGATGGAGGTATAAATACCCCATCTCTTGGGCTGTTTTGACAAGACTTTTGACAAGAAAATTTTCAGAGTTTGTTTAGTGTTTAAACAAGTTTTCAAAAGAGTTTTTGAGCCAAAAAGATTTCATCTTTCTTGTTTTTGGGTTTTTGGAAAATCAAAGAAAATAGGAATTTGGGATATTTGTATTGGTTTTCATTCTCTATCTTTTACAAGAATTTTCCCAAGTATTTTCTTTGTTGCTTGTTTCCAAAAACACCTAGTTTCCACACTTGAGCTATCACCTATCCTATTCTATTAGGATCATTTGTTTTGTGGAAAAAGAGAAAAGAAAAGAGAGATTGTTTGTGGTTGAAAGAAACCACTTGTTGTACACCCTTATTCTTTGTGTATCCCTCTTAGGTAGAGGTGATCGGGTGATTGGTTTGCTCCCTCTAGAGAGAGGTGGAGTTTGGTTGTAAACCCTCTTCGGTAGAGGTGTTGGTTGTTGTGGTTGCTTGGCTAAGGGCCTACCCCTCTTGTGTGAGGAGGTGTTTGTTTGAGAGAGGAGTTCGGTACTCCATTGTTGTACAAATCCTTCTCGGTGAAGGTTCCCTCGGTGGGAGTCCTCGGTGGACGGTATAGTGGATTGGAAATCCTACACGGTGGTGTAGGCGGGGATGTAGAGCAAGGGTGCTCGAACCTCGAAACATATCATTGCGTTTGCGTTTGATCCACTTGTCTCTAAACTCTCTCTCTTTATATTGTGCAAAGCATCATTCATATTCATATCATACATATCTATTTGCTTGTGTTGCCTTGCATATATTCATATTGCTATTCATCCTTATTTGCTTGGCTTGCTTGTGTGTGTGCCTAACTTATACTTAACAAACAAGAGCTTCACATAGCACCTCAACCCATTCAAGGGGAATCAAGAGGAGTTAGTCCAGAGCCCTTCACGGGGAATTCGGCTACACTTGTTGTGTTGTATTAAGTTTGTGCAAGATTTGCATTAGTTTCCGCATTTAGCGTATTTAGTTCCTAGATTAGCACTTACACCTATTCACCCCCCCTCTAGGTGTTTTTCATATCGCATATAACCCTTATTGATTGATTTGTTTTACCCCTTCATTGGTTCTTTGTTTCGGACAAAAGGGGGAGAAAATTTGTTTTATTTTTTACTTCAACCCCTTTGTTGATGATTGACAAAATGGGGGAGAAGAATTTGAGATTTATTTGCATGTTAGTAGAATTTATGTTTTATGCATATATGTTTTGTTTTGCAAATAGGAGAAAAAGATTTTGTGATTTTGTTTTATGCTTGATTAGCATGTTTACTCCTACATTCGCATACATGTTTATGTGCCTCATTGCATATTTATTTTGTTTATGTGTTATGCATGAGTTGATGGGGAGCTTCTTTGAAGCTTTACTTTAATTCATGCATATATAACTTCATGAGTTTTGTCATCATCAAAAAGGGGGAGATTGTTGGCCAAAAGGCCCATCACTCTAGTTTTGATGATGATCAACTCATGAAGTTATAGTACTAATGATCTTGTGTTTAATTAGTGATAGATTTGTTATCAAGATCTTAGTAGGTGCATAGCTTTAACAAAGGATTTGAAGTCAAGGTTCCAGGCTTCAGCCAAGTCGACTAGTCGACCTACCAAGTCGACTAGGGCTGAAGTCGGTCGACCGGCTCGGTCGACCGACGTGCACAGACGTGCACGCCTTGACCTGGCAGATGGCCGGTCGACCGCCCCAGTCGACCGGAACTCAGAGCATTGCTCTCTGTTTATTTCGGTCGGCCGGGCGGTCGACCGGAGGCTCCAACGGTCGGATTTTTGACCGTTGGCGGTCGACCGGCTTGTCGACTGGCAGGCCTGACAGAACCCCAACGGCTAGTTTTTCTAGCCCTATAAATTTGGGGGTTTGGGCATTGTTTTCACTAAGATTTGGAGAGTATTTTTGAGCCAGTTTTTCCAATCCTTTTCAGAGGTTTTTCTCCACAAATTTGAGAGCAAATATTTCCTATCTAAAGGGAAGATTTTATCAAGAGTGTTTAAAGTGATTCTTTGAGTTTTCGTCCACCATTCTCTTCCTTGTTTTTCTCACACAAACACTTGAGCATCCATTGATTATTCATTCTATAGGAGTGTTGTAGTGAGAGTGCTTTTAGGTGATCAAAGTGTTGTGATCACCATAGATCTTTTCTTTGTACTTTGAGGAGGCGGTCAAGTGTGCTCGCGGTGGTTTAGAGTTCGGTTGTGAACTCTTGGTTTGAGGTGCGGCCTCGGCGAGCTTGTGGGGCTTGCGGTGTGTACGGACTAGGGAGTCCGAGAGCTTGTAGGTGTTGCGGCACTGGGTGATCCATTGGGATCGATTATAGTGGAAATCCTTCGTGTGTCGAAGGCGGGGATGTAGAGCAAGTGTGCTCGAACCTCGAAACAAATCCCTTGTGTTTGCGATTGCTCACTCTCTCTCTCTCTCTCTTTGTCTCTTGTTTATATCTTGCATGCTTTTATTGTGCTTATCCTTACATGCTTGATATTCATAGTGTGCTTAATTGTTATACTTGCTTGGATTGTTTGCTAACACTTGTATTTAACCAAGAGAGCCAACGCGGCACCTCAACCCTTATCAAGGGGAATCTAGAGGAGTTTGTCCAGAGCCCTTCACGGGGAATTCGGCAACACTCTTGTGTTATACGTGGTGTTTAGTGTAAAAGTTTTGTTTAGGTCATAATAGTTTTTACTTCCGCATTATTTGACATTAAGTGACCATTAGATTAGTCATCACCTATTCACCCCCCCTCTAGGTGAACTTACAATTGGTATCAGAGCACTTTCAGTCTAATGATGACTCTTGAAGGACTGTTGCCTTTTATGGGCACAGTGATTCGCAAAGATACGCGGCGCTTGGCTCGACACCTAATCACCGCCTGACGCATGGACAAAGCTTTAAATGCAGCATGAAGTTCGCACGCCGAAAAGAGGATGTCCCCTCAATACAACAGGACACGTGGCAACATACTCATGGTACGGATTCGCATCCAACAGTCGCGTCTTCATCTGTAAAGATGCGTCCCTCCAGTGGACGCATCTTTTTGACACGGCCAAAGTCGCGTCCAGAAAGCTGCGTCTTCACCCAAAAGATGCGTCCTTTCGAAGATCGCACCTGTTCAACCCGGCCAAAGTCGCGTCTATCTCATGGAGTAACAGTCGCGTTGTCATCCCAAAAGCAGTATCACCCCGGCGTCCACAAAACTGGCATGTAGTCCTTACTTCTGCAATTCAGTTCAAAAGTACACTGGCATAAGCAGACGACTGCCCACCTTTGGTTTAAAGTACACCAACGACAAACTTAATGCATCGGGAAGGTTTAGACCGTGTATCTAGAAACTCCATGCGATCAGTTTTGGCGGCTTCAAAGAGTTCTACAGTACACTCAAGAAGGCCATACTCCAAACAAGATCAAGCCTGAAGCATTGTCAGTCCAATCATAAGGGTGGATTCAGCTAGAGTCCAAAGTATTTCAAAATCCGTCCCAGCTAACTGTGGAATATTGAAAACTTTGGAGGAGGTTCTGTAGGCTGTCTAAAGATCACTAAAAGATAAGACACCAAAAAGCAGAGTCCCAAGCTCTAGACGCAGGGCTAATCATAGCCATCGAAGCAGCGTCAAGGCGCGTGGGTCAAAACCCGCGTTTCAGCAGCACTGTAGCACTAAGGCGCGTGGGTCGAAACTCGCGTCTCAGCCAGCACTGCAGCACCAAGGCGCGTGGGTCGAAACCCGCGTCTCAGCCAGCACTGCAGCACCAAGGCGCGTGGGTCGAAACCCGCGTCTCAGCTAGCATTGCAGCACCAAGGCGCGTGGGTCGACACCCGCATCTCAGTTGTAACCGCCCTGGTTATGGGGTCAATCATGGCTCACATAACGGGGAAAGTTAACCCCATTATGGAGTATTTTTAGGGGGCACGTTCGCCCCTGAAACCTTTATAAATAGCCCCACTTGCTATTGAGAAGGGGTCGGTCAGTCAGTCAGTGGGTCGAAAAATAAGATCAGAGAAATCAAGGAGAAGAGCTTGACTTGAGAGCTTCCACAGAGAAGGAAAGAGAGTCTAACTCTTCAGCTAACTTACTGCGTACAAGTTAATCTTTGCCTATAAGCTCTTTGAGGTTTTGGTCGACAGAGCTGTGTTACTCCGTCCGCCATCCGAAGAGAAGATCCCCAAAAGTTCCTGACGATCACCTGGTCAACGAAAAACAAGATTCACTTTCCATCGCCACATGAAGAACCCAGCACTAAACAAAGGGGAGATTCAAGACTCAACATCTTCCCTCCCTTATAGTCAGAGTAAGTTTGTTGTAACTTTTCAATTGATTCAAGGAAACTTTACGCGAATTTTTCTACTCCGTACCAAACACTCTCGAGGGAAAACAGTCTAAGCAATGGACTGTTAAGGGGGTGAGGCCTATTTATAGGCAACCCATAAGGCCTGTAATTAATGGCGCAATAATCAGAGCCATCGTCCTTAATTCCCGCACGAATCTCAAAGCCCAATGAAGGGCAGACGCGTGGATTGTCATTTCGGGAAGTGGCGAGGACGCAAGCCTCCAACCGTTAACGCCGACTTGGCATTTAAAGACATTAATGTCTAAGCCCAATGAAGGGCTGACGCGTGGATTGCCGCTTCGGGAAACATCGGAGGACACGAGTCCCCAATCGTCAACGCCGATTTGACATTTAAAGATCTAACAAGATCTTTAAGACGAGCTGCATGTAATGCTTGGGAGGTTGCATCAAACGCAGACCCAAGGGTCACATCCTGAAACCCGCGTCCCTTTGTGAACCCGAAGGCGGCGTCCTTCTCATTTCCGTTAAGAGATCCGTAGCCGCGTCCCTTGGAGTGGTTCAGAGCCGCGTCCCCTCAGCAAATGGGGCCCATTCCGAGGTCGCGCCTTGAAGTCACATAAAACATGAAAGCTGCGTCCTCAATAGAGAAGGCCTATGTCATTTACAGGGATCCTGGAACTGCGTCTCCATTGAGAGATGACAATTGTATTTTTATCATAAACTCAATATAACTTAAGTTTGCACCTTTGTCAAGGGTCCAGAGACGCGTTTCTACTAAGACAGTGTCGCGTGCCCATCAATTAGCTAAAGATCCATGCATCAGTCTTGAGGAGCTTAAGACCACGTCCCCGCTATATCTTGAATTCTGCATCCTGACAGAATTAAGGGCCGCGTTCGGGGATCTGCGTCCTTCCATAATCACAGCCGCGTCTTTAGTAAAAAGGAGATTCCCCGCGTCTCCAGGAGGTTTCCATTAGCGGGTCAGAAACACGTTTCCCAGAACCGCATCTCCATTATAAATCAGAACCGCGTTTTCGCTCAAGAACTCAGTTCAGCTTGAGTTTATGGCGAACTAAAAACTATAGTCAAGGGCTGCAATTATAAAATTGAGTTCATCCACAGCGAGCAAAAAAAACTTGAAATGGGCAAAGTTCTGAAAACTCTTATTATTTGATTCAAAAACTGGTAAAAGTAATACAGACGCTCTTGACAAGTAGAGTTTTTTTTTTTAGAAAAAAAAAGGGGGAGGCTAATAATCTTGCTGCGCCAAAGAACGGATTTGTTCTCGGAGACGATGCATCTCATGCTGACGTGCTTTCTCAACCTCCATCAAAGCCTGGACCCGCAACTCCTCCTCAGATAAAAATTTCTTCGCAGCCAGTTGCGCTTGAAGAGACTCCAATCTGGAGGAATGAGCGGAGAGACTTTCTTCAGCCAGTATCTTGGCAGTTTCCAGCTCCACCAGCTTCTTCCTAGCAGCGGCAAGCTTCTGCTCATTGATCTCAATCAAGGCTTCTGCCTTGGCTATGGTAGCTCGAGCTGTGGCAATAACCTGCTCTGTGCTCTGTATGACGATTTCAGATTTCTTTGAATCGCCAATCAGCCTTTGGTAGTCAGCCTGAAAATGCTGGAGATGGCGGGTCTCTTTAGATATTTGTTCCTCCATCTCCTTTCGCTCATGTTCTTGAGCAGCAAGAAGCTTATCCAGAGTTCTCCGAGCCTCGTCTACTGAACCAGCATTTTTCAGGAATTTGAGCTCTTTCAGATAGCTTCCCAGCTGCTCCACCAGCATCAGGCATGCCCTAGCCTGCGAAGGACTCCCAGTATGACCAATGTTCTCAATCTGGTTTTTTAGAAGTATTCAGGCATACTCGAAGGAGCTGCCCCCAGAAAGGATGAGGTCAATACATGATCGCATGGAAGCAAAAAATTGCTGCACCATTTGACGTGCCAGCTCTTCCATGATATTATTAGCCGGAGAGAACTCTGCTGATGTACTCCCGGACCCCCTTTCCATTACAGAGCGAGAGACAGGAATCAGTTCGTCTTGCACAGGAGGGATGTCAACGACAGGTTCGTCAGAAGCTGAGATGGTCACCGACACTTCTGGGACGGTTATTGTCGTAGCAGCCTCCACGGCGACTGAAATAACAGCAAACCTAACCTCATCGGGTTCCTCGGTTGAGGTTTGAACTATACTGCCTTCTGGATCAACATTTGCCGCAAGATCCTCTACCTGATCTCCCTCAGCACTCTATGTAAATCACCAAAACATCATCCATGACAATAAAAGAAAGAAGAATTCAATGCGCCAATATCCTCTTACCAAGCTGAGGATTCAAAGATGGCGAATTTCTGGGCAGATCTTGTAGGGTTGAGGCCTCTCCAACTTCGATAGTTGCCCTTTCTTGAATCATTTCGGTAGTAAGAGCCTCAAGGCCCTCCTGCTGGGCCAACTCTTGTATCATTTCCTCGATAGGAGAGGAAGTTGCAGCTCACTGTCAACAGCCAGCCCTATAACACAAAGTTAAAAGGAAATGTCAGGACCTTTCCCTAGCTAAAGGGGAAGCCGGGTCAAAAAGACAACGAAAGTACCTTCAGCAGCAGTGATTGTTGCTATTGGCAAAACCGTCACAGGGTCACACCCTTGTATCTCTTCCTCCGAAATATGTGAGAATTTACTCGTATCTGGAAGAGCGGGTTCATCGCCAAAATCGACTTCATCGCCAGAATAATATTCATGCTCTCTGAACGATGAAGATGATAGTTCAACACAAGAGGTCTCGGCAATCGAGACCTTGCCACTAAGTACCCCAGTAGTAGGGCTGGGATCAACTACCTGCGAGCTGGGCATCAATAAGTAGGAGACCCAGGCTGTTGCACCTCATCCCTTCTCTCTTGAAATGAAGAAGACCCTGGCTGAGTTGAGACCCCTGGAATTTTAACATCATCCCTTCCCACCAGGTCAACCTCGAGTTGCTCAGCCTCCTCGGCCACGATAGGTTCATCTGCAAGCTCCCCTTCTTCTAAGATCATGGGGCCCCTGCTGCGTAGTCCACGAGGACGAAGAAGGGGGATTTCCTCTTCCTCCCCCTCTTCCTTCCTCTGTTCCTCAACACCAGAAGGGACGGCCTCGGACATTGAAGCTTCAGCCCCCGAGTCCCTCCTAGCCTTCTTCGGAATAGGTTCACTCTTCGAAGTAGAGCCATGGGGACGTTTGGACACAGCCTGTCGACTCTTTTTAGCAGGCTGCTCCTTGGGTGCTGCTGCTCTCGGTCCCACCCCTGTCTCCCCTCCTGCCTCTTTCTCAGCTGCCTGGTATTTCTCCATGCCTCGCACGTGTTTGTGGGACGCCAATTTGTCCTTATAGGACGCTTTGATGCTCTTAATGCATGAGATATTTATTGAGAAACCAGGCATCTTGCTAGCCTAGAAATACCAAGTGCAGAAACTGAGGCTCGTGTAGCAGTTAGGCGTCTTGTGAGGCAAGCTAAAAATAGCTTTTGTTCCTCCAGCCACACTGTAATACCAGGCCCGAGCACCTTCAAATAAATTCCTGCTGAAGGAGAGTTTGGCATTGGGGTTACCGACATATAATTGATCATAGCCAAATTGTCGAGCAAAACGGATCGGCATATAGGGCTCGATCGTACGTGAGTTCCCTTGCCAAAAGAGCAGATACCCGGGTCTACTATTAATTAGCCACCAGAAGACTCCCGATGGCAATCTTGTGAAATCATCTGGTCCCGCAAGGTCAGTGAATTTATCCCCGTAAGATGCACCGGCAATCTCGGGGAAGCAACGGTTGAGATGATAGTTCGAAACGTTCAGAATACATTTCCGAACGTAGAACATATAATACCAAGACCAGCTTGAGTTCTCAAGCTTCTGTACGAAAGGGACAAAACCCACGGATAGAGGCACCGCCGTCATCAGTGAAGGGCAGTGCATAACGTACCAAGCCATCAAGTACGTGTATGGAAGCTCGATCCTGGGGTTGGGGTCTTCACTCTTGGCCTTCCCTCCGAGTCAACCTCTGGTCTACCTTTGGAGTCAATGATGGCCTCCACTTTGCACAGGCTTTGAACCAGAGCCCGTAATCCATTTTGAATTCTAGCTACCATTGCTGGAAGGAGGGCGATAGACCTGCCATAGGCCAACAAGACTGCCGGGTACACCACATCGGCGACAATTACTTCATGCGGCAGTGTCGGCACTATGCAGTGCTTCAGCCATAGCATGAGAAAGCCCGCCAATAGCGCCAGGTCAGAAATGGGAACCTGGGCCTGATGGTGAAAACTTTCAAAAACCGTATCAGGTTTGAAAGTGTCTTCATTTGACTCCGTGGTATAAGAACTCACAGAGGCGTCAATCCTTTCAGCGATTTCTTCATCAGTACTAGGAGCCAGAATGGTCACTGGGTGATCTTTCTCAGTTATACCGTTAAACAGGTAGCTCGCCCAAGACATCTGCTTGACACCCTGGTTCTCCAGGAGGTTATTTGACCGCAGATGTGGAAGTGACACAACACTTCCCAGTATGTTTCATATATTTGAGGGCTCTCCTTCCTCAAGAGATGAAGCTCTTCAGAAGTTGGAACATATTCTTCATAAGGGGCGTCTCCCATAACCAGCCCCGAAACTTCATATATCTCATGAAGGACGAGCCCTATCTCTCCGGCCAGAGTAAAAAATGTCCCCGTTAAAGGGTTATAATGCTCCAGGATGCCGTAGAAGTTATAGGAACTTTGCGGCAGGCCATACTGCACAGCCCTGATTGTGTGATACAGCCCCACCTGTTCCAGCAGAGCTCCAAGTTCGACAAGGACAAATCCCACCATCTTGCCCCACCAGGATCTGTCGGAAGAATGAACCCACCCGAGCGGGCGGAAGTCAACGGGAAAATCACCCCTTACCTTCATGAACTGATTGATGAAGGTAGTGCCGAGCCGAGGGGTTTCCCCTCTTGGATACTCAGATCTGACCAATCCGGGAAATAAACTGAAGACCTCTTTCCCATGACCGCCAGAGTGTATTCCTTTGGCACCTAGTATGCCGAGAGAGACACCGGAGACAGATCGGGTAAGATCCCATTCCATTGCACGGTGAATAGACATATGCTGGAGATAGGATAGGGGATACATCCTCTCCATATTGGGAAGAAAGAATTTCTTATCCCCTATCTGGCAAAGCCACTTATAATCGCCATCATGCAAGGCACTACCATCCTCGTCGATGTCATCGCCAAAGAAGAAAACAGGTTTCTGTAACGGAGTGCACAAATCTGTCTCAAACACACCGTCAGTGATAATCTCCCGGAGGGTCGTCATGCTGACCTTAGAGATCTTCTCCTTTCGCTCCTTCGACTTATCAGTAGTCACAGGAGCAGTCTTCTGCAACACAAAGGTCAGGTTGTGATCAGCGCCGCCTACATGTCCAAAGTGACACTTCTTGGATAGAGGGTTGGAGGAGTATCGTACTGCGAAAGAGAATAACATTTGATCAGAAATCTGAAAGAAAATGATTAAGTGCTTGCAACTCAAACGCAGAAATGAATCCAGACGCGGAGATCATCAAAATCTGCGTTCAGATTCAAAGATCGCGAGGCTAGCATGGAGGTGAAGTCATCTGATGTGATCAAGTTCGTGAAACATCATGTCATTTACCGTTTTGGGGTACCTCGACGAATTGTCCACGACAATGGGCCCTAGTTCATCAGTCAAGCTTTCCAAAGGTTCTGCGCTAAGTTCAGAATCCAGAGTGTGTCCTCAACGACATACTACCCCGCCGCTAATGGTCTCGCAGAAGCTTTCAACAAGACCATTGGCAAGCTCCTCAAGAAATTCGTCTCGAAAAGTCAACGTGACTGAGACGACAAGTTAGGTGAATGCTTATGGGCTTATCGCACAACTGTGCGAACCCCGACTAAAGCCACGCCATTTTCTTTGGTATACGGGTGTGAAGCCGTGCTTCCACTCGAAATCCAAATTCCATCT
Organism: Agave tequilana; assembly: GCA_038442645.1. Lineage (NCBI taxonomy): Eukaryota > Viridiplantae > Streptophyta > Magnoliopsida > Asparagales > Asparagaceae > Agave > Agave tequilana. The sequence continues at coordinate 65,752 of JAVJIF010005034.1, read as the reverse complement.
CTACGCGTTGCCTTGACAACAGAGATGACAACAGAGGAGAAGCATCAACAGCGACTCCAGGAATTGGAAGCCTTAGACGATAGGCGTCTGCAGGCCCAACAGCAAATCGAGCTCTACCAGGCTCGAATCACCAGAGCCTTCAACAAGAAAGTTAAAGTGCGAACTTTCAAGAAAGGCGATCTTGTCTTAGCCGTCAGAAGACCCATGGTAATGACGCACAAGACAAAAGGAAAATTCCAACCCAAATGGGAAGGGCCATTTGTAGTAGAGTCAGTCTACGCGAATGGGTCATATCGTCTCATAACTTCAAATGGCGATACACTCATGATGCCGATCAATGGCAGATTCTTGAAGAAATACTATCCCTAGATAGTGTTCTTCCTCAGATCAAGTTCAAAATTACACCTCTGATCAAAACAAGAAGAATTTCTTCATTAAAACATCTGACGCCTCCGACGGCTAAGGATAGAGCAAAATGTTGGCCTCTAAGCCCAACATAAGTCTTCGACAACTTATCATGCTAAGGGGAATAGCATGGCTAGCCCAACTCAAACAGTAGTTGGTAAAGGCATATCAAACCCGTTGACAGCTGAGGATTTGCTAAAAATCCTAAGGGACATGTTCCCATTTGATCCGACGCCTCCAACGGCTAAGGATAGAGGAAAATGTTAGCCTCTAAGCCCAACATAAGTCTTCGACAACTTATCATGCTAAGGAGAATAGCATGGCTAGCCCAACTCAAATGGTAGTTGGTAAAGGCATATCAAATCCGTTGATAGCTGAGGGTTTGCTAAAAATCCTAAGTGGACTCAACTCCACTCTCCCCTCCAAAATCCCTTACCAATTCTCATCTACAGAATGGTAGGTCTACAAGATACAGTTGTTGCCAAGTTAACACTATACCTCTGGCACTTCAAACTCCACCTGTCCATTCTTATCAATAGAATGACAGGTCCTCAAATTGCTCATATCGCAAATCAATTTCTGTCAAGTTAATACCACACCTCTGACAAATTACTGTTAACTAACATTACACTTCTAAACAGTACATTAAGTTTCTGCCAAGTTTAATACCACACCTCTGACAGTCACTTTCCTCCAGACTTCCATGTCGAAGCCGAAATGGATGATGCTAAGTTCAACATCACACCTCTAGCATCCAATTCATTGTTAAGTTCAACAATACACCTATGACAATGAATTTCCCTCGAACTTCCGTATCGGAGTCGAGATGATCAATGCCAGGTTCAACATTACACCTCTAGCATTACCCTCATTGTCAAGTTAAACATCACACCTATGTCAGTGACACTTCTGTTTTCCCAAATGAAACTGAAGTATTTCCGAGTCAGGTTAATATCACACCTCTGACTCACATCCTTGTCAGGTTAACATCATATTTTTGACAGGACTACATTCAACCCGTTAAGTTAATATCACACCTCTAACGGTAAAAACCTTCTTAGATTCCCCGCGGATCTAGATTCACTTGCTATTCTCTTCAATAGAATAATAAGTCTACCTAAACACATTGTTAGGTTAATACTACACTATTAACAGTGTTTTCCTTCAAATCCCCAGCTGAGCTTAATCAAGTGAATCCTAAACCTTGATAAAGGCTCATCTTCCCTGGGGGTACGAGTTCCACTTGTCATTCTCCTTTATAGATTGACAGGTCCACAAAATTATCTTATCTCCTATCAAGTTAATATTACACCTCTGACAGCATTGGGGAGTTCCAAAAATAGGATTTCTCTCTAAAAAGTTTGACTGTTTGAAATTATCATCATAGTTTTAACAAGTCAAAGTCCTTTGCTTCTATGCGTCTGACCAAAAAAAAAATTCAAGACAATAGAAGGAGAAAAAGAAAAGTGTCACTTTTATTTATATCCAGGCACATGAAAGTGATACAAAAACGCTCTCTTATACAATAAGATTGAGTGTTACAGTTAAGGAGTATAAAGAAGTCTCTCTCTCTCTCTCAGAGGTTGCACTCGCTCCTCAGCTGCATGTTATTCCGAGTACAGGATGCTTGGAAGGGCGCCAAAGCAGGATCGAACATTGTGGCAACGATCAGAAGCTGGTTGCACCACGATGCATGATGTAAACATCGAAGAAGTCTCTGGTTGATCGAGAACAATGGTGGTTCTTGAGGTCTGGTGGTAGCAGAATCTTCTGATCCCACCTGACCATCCGAAGCCGAGTTATGATCCGTCGAACATCTCCATCCAAAGTGGCGGGTTATGATCCTTCCTGATGAACATCTCTTCCACCAGAAGCTCATCCAGTGAACATAGAGTCATCTCGATGCCACTTCTGGGGTGAGAGAGGAGGTCTTAAGACCTCACAAGGGATGCTGCCCACCACTGTATCCACTGCAACCCCCGCCGCCATACCCACTGTGACCGTGACCATCCCGCAAGCATGACTGGTGCATCGCGTCCAATGAGATCTTGACGAGGGTTAAGTCCCCGTCAGGGATCGTGATTTCTTCCCTTGTGGACGACGGAGACTATGATTTCTTCCCTTGTGGACGAACATCGAACAAGTTCGCCGGCCGATATATTCTCCCACGGGCCCAGCGAACGTGAAATAGGATGATCAAGCCTACCTGCAAGAAGCAAACAAGGGAATTAGACAATTCAGAGCTTAGTATACTTCGACAGAAGAAAACTAAGTCACAAACGCGGTTATTACTGAAGACTGTAGACGCGGGAATGACCCGCATGCTGGGCCGGATTCCTGCGACAACAGAATTCAAACGCGACCTAATTCCACATCCGCGTCTAAGATACAAGGCGCGCAGAGAATCAGACGCCAAAAATTGCCATCTCTCTGTTGGAGGAACAGGAGTTGCAAAAGTTCAGGCCTGAAACCTTCGACCCGAATTGAAATTCTTCCAAATCAGTGGCCTCAAGACGCGAGCTCTGTGTGCAAAGCTCGCGGCCAGGTACCAACGACTTCAATACTTGCGTTCAAAAAAGTTTAAGTTGATGGCACAAATTCCAGAAGAGGAATGCACCAACCACAACTTCGCAGGAAAGTCCAGATGATATCTCTCTAAGAGATGTACTAAAATTCAAACTTGGTTGGATCTAAAATGTCATTGTAAGTGGACATGGCATACCTGCAGAGGCCTCTGTTAAGAGTTGAACTCTCTGCATTGAGGCGCGGACGTAAAAGGTGCTCATGGAGACGCTTCCTATCATTGAAATCACTTGACATTGGTAATCTACTGAAGAGACCAAACAGAAGCATGGAAGCTCTGGGTCATCTTCGTCCATGGAGGCAAACCCCTGATAGGGTCCTTGAAGGGAGAATATAGAGTCTCTCAGAAAGGGAGAAGACAGAATCTCTCAGAGCACTCACTCTCAAAAAGAACACAGTCTAAGTATGGACTGTTAAAGAGAGTGGAAGAGCCCCTATTTATAGGCAGCCCATAATAATCGTAGTTAATGGTTCATCAATCGAAACCGTCGGCCTTAATGACCGCACGACTGTCAAAGCCCAATGGGAGGCTGACGCGTGGAGCGTCGCTTCAGGAAGCGTCGAAGACGCTGGTTTTCAACCGCCAGCGCCGTATTGGCATTAAAAGGCATTAACGCCTAAGCCCTATGAAGAGCTGACGCGTGGACAAACCGCTTCGGGAAATAACGGATGATGCGGGTTCCCAATCGTCAACGGAGACTTGACGTTCAAAGATCTTATAAAATCTTTATGACAGGCTGTTTATAACGCCTGGGAAATCGTGCCAAAACGCAGGTGTGAGAGCTGCGTCTAAAGACCCGCGTCCCCTCTTTTCTCAAAAATCGGCGTCCTCCTTCATTCCAAGTTAGAAGATCCTTCGCGTCTCTTGGATGATTCAAAGTCGATCCGCGTCTCTCAACAAAAGGGACTCATTATTGGGGGGCCCCAGTGGGAAAGCTCATAAAGCTGCATCTTAAGGCTTATAATTTCAGCAGAAAAAAGCCCATCACCTTTACAGGCATCTTGGAGCTGCGTCTACAGCGCCACGTCCCTAATGTTAAGGGGCGTAAGACCTCATTATCCTAAACTCTGCGTCTGGATAGAGTTAAGGATTGCGGCCAATGAACCACACTCAAAGCCGTGTCCTTCGCGTCTGCTTGAACTGCGTCTTCACTGGCAAGTCAGAATCGCGTGCCTCAGAGCCGCATCTCTTTCTACGTTGCGTTTCGTCAAAAGAACTTAGTTTTCCTAAGTTCAGTATTCACAGTCAGCCGGAGAGCACAATTAAAGACTGTGATTAAAGGATTGAATCCATCCGCAGCAAGGCAATGAAGGTGGAACAAAAATTTCAACAACTTTTATTATTCAAAAATGATAAAAGTAGATACAAACACTCTTGGTAAATAGAGTGTCCTTTTCCTTACAAAAAAAAAGAAAAGAAGAGAAGGCTAAAGGTCCTGGTTCGCCAAGGAACGAATTTGCTCTCTAAGGCAATGTATCTCATGTTGACGCGTCTTCTCAGCCTCCATGAGAGCTTGGGCCCGCAGATCCGCCTCAGGTAAAAATCCCTGCGCTCGTACTCGGAGGGATTCCAGCTTGGACGAACGAACAGAGAGGTTTGCTTCAACTTGCGCCTTGGCAGCCTCTAACTCCGCTAGCCTCTTTTCAAAGGTAGCAAGCTTATGTTCGTTAATATTAATCACTGCCTCAGCCCTAGCTATGGCGGCCCAAGAATCAAGGATAGCCTGCTTTGCAGCCTGTATGATAATCTCAGATTCCTTGGACTCGATTGCTAGCCTTTGATGATCAGCCTGGAAACCTTCGAGAAGAGGGTGTTATCGGTTATCTGCTCCTCCACCTCTCTTCGCTCTTGCTCTTGAGCAGCAATGAGCCTATTCAGAGTTTCTTGGGCCTCGTGGAATGAGCTGGCATTCTCCAGGGATCGAAGCTTTCTCAGGTTTTGTCCCAGCCGCTCCACCAGCAGCAGACACGCCTGGGCTAGTGAAGGGCCTCCGGCCAACTTGATGTTTTCGACTAGGTTTCCGAGATACGTCTGGGCGAATTCAAAAGAGCTACCCCCAGACAGGATGAAATCGATGCATGATCGCATTGAGGTAAAAAACTGCTGCACCGTCTGGCGTGTCAGGAACTCCATGGTATCATCACCCGAAGTGCTCCCCATCCCCTTTCTATCACGGGGTGAGGGATGTAAGCCGATTCTTCTGGTACAGGAGTCGGACTGACCACGGGTACGGCAGGAGCAAGAGTAGCCACTGGCGCTTCTGGGGGTGCCACCTCCGTAGAAACCTCCACAGCCGATGACAGGGTAGTGAGCTCGACCTCCTCAGAATCCTCAGCAGAGGCTTGAGCTGTGTGGTCTCCCGGGCAGGCACTGACCGCCAAATCTCCTCCTACCTGAGCTTCCTCAATGCTCTCTGCACTTGCCTGAACTTCCTCAATGCCCTCTGCAAATTACGAGAATATTAGCCATGACAGCAAAAGGAAGACATCTATACCAACATTTCCTTACTTGACTGGGGGTCCAAAGGTGGCGAGTCCTTGGGTGAATCCTGTAGGATGGAGGTCTCCCCGACTTCGACGATTGCCCTCTCCTGAGGCACCCCAGTACGAGGAGACTCAGCTCTCTCCTGCCGAGCCAGTTCTTGTATCATCTCCTCGATCTGGGAGGAAGCAGCGGTCTCGCTAACCATGACTAGCCCTGCAACACGAGGCCAAATAAAAAAGAAAAACTTCAAAAATCCTTCTCTTAGTTAAAGGATGAGTTTGGCAAGTAGTATACCTTCAGCAGCTTCTGCAGGAATACTTGCCGCTAGTGGTGATGTCGTCAACGGCTCACACCCATATATTTCCTCCTCCGAGATGTGTGAGAATTTACTCGGATCAGGAGGAGCGGGTTCATCGCCAAAGTCGACCTCATCCTCAAAATCGATTTCCTCTTTGGAAGATGAAGATGACAGTTCAACGCGAGGGACCTCGGCAACCGGAGCCTTGCCTTCAAACACCCCAGTGGTAGGGCTGGGGTCAACTGTCCGAGCACTGGAGATGAATACACTGGGAGACCCAGGCTGTTGTGCCTCATCTCTCCTCTCGTGAGCTGAGGAAGACCCAGGCTGAGTTGAGACTCCTGGAATCTCAACGTCACCCATTATGTCGACCTCCGGCCGCTGTGCCTCATCCCTCCTCTCGTGAGCTGAGGAAGCCCCGGGCTGAGCTGAGACCCCTGGCCTCTCAACATTGCCTCCGCTCATTATGTCGACTTCGAACTGCTCGTCCTCGTCAGCGGCGGTGGGTTTGTCAGCAGGCTCCGCTTCCTCCACAATCCTGGGGCCCTTGCTGCGCAACCTGCGGGCATGGACTAAGGGGGCATCATCCTCATCCGCCTCTTCTTCCCTCGGTTCCTCAACACCAGAAGGGATGTCCTCGGATGGAGAAACTGCAGCTGTCAAGTCTCTCCGGACCTTCTTTGGGGCAGGCTCAGCAGTGGAGGTAGAGCCTTGAGGACGCTTACCCACCGCCTGTCGAGCCTTTGCTGCTCGCGGCTCCTCCCTCGACCCCCTTCTGACCTCCTTCAGAGCCTTCAGATACTGCTCGACGCCTCGCGAGCGTTTAGTGGACCCCGACCTTGCTTCGTAACCTGCATTGATGCTCTCAATGCATGAATACTCCGGAGCAAAATCTGGTGTTTGGTTGGCCTGGAAGTACCAAGTACAGAAGCTGAAGCTGGCACGGCCCTTCGGCCCTTTGATAGGCAGCCGAAAAGTTGCTTCCGTCCCTCCGGCCACGCTATAATACCAAGCCCGAGCACCTTCGAACAGATTCCCACTGAAGGCGAGCCGAGCATTGGGGTTGCCGACATATAGTTGATCATAGCCGAACTGTCGGGCGAAGCGATTCGGCATATACGTCTCGATCGTGCATGAATTCCCTTGCCGGAAAAGCACATACCCGGGCCGAATGTTGACCAACCACCAGAAAACTCCCGTTGACAGCCTCGTGAAGTCATCTTGGCCTGTGGAGTCAGTAAATTATTCCCCGAAAGATGTACCAGGAATCGCAGGGAAGCAGCGATTAAGCTGGTAGTTCGAAGCCGACATGACGCACTTTCGAATGTAATACATGTAAGTATTACACCAGGTTGAACCCTCCAACCGCTGCACGAAAGGAATAAACCCCTCACACCAAGACACCGGCGTCATCAGCGAGGGACAGTGCATAACGTACCAAGCCATTAGGTACGTGTAGGGAAGCTTAACCCGAGGGTTGGGGCGCTTTATCGTCGGCCTCCCCTCCGAGTCAACAATCACCTTGCCATAGGAGTCGACGGCCTTCCCTGCCTCGCACATATTTTGGGTTAACGTCCGCAACCCGCTTTGAATACTCGCCGCCATGGCCGGAAGAAGGGCTATGGGCCTACCATAAGCCAGGAGCACCGCCGGGTACACTACGTCGGCAACAATGACTTCATGTGGCAGCGTTGGCACCACACACCGCTTCAACCACAGCATTAAGAAGCCCGCCAACAGTGCATGATCGGAGATGGGGATCCGGGCTCGATGATGGAAGCTTTCAAAAACCGTGTCAGGTTCGAAAACATCCTCGTTCGACTCCGTGGTGTAGGAGTCTACAGAAGCCTTGATCCTGTCGGCAATCTCCTCGTCGGAGCTGGGAGCCAGTCGGGTCACCGGACGGTCTTTCTGGTTGACGCCATTAAACAGGTAGCTTGCCCAAGATAGCTGCTTGACTCCCCCCGCCCTTCAAGAGGTTATCTGGCCGCAGATGTGGAAGTGACATAACACCTCCCAGTAAGTCTCGTATACTCGAGGAGACCCTTTCTTCATAAGGTGAAGCTCCTCAGAGGTTGGGACGTATTCTTCATAGGGAGAATCCCCCATTGCCAGCCCCGAGACCTCGTACAACTCGTGTAGGGCGAGACCCATCTCCCCGACCGGAGTGAAGAATGTCCCCGTCAGAGGATTGTATCGCTCCAGGATCCCAAAGAAGTTTTGAGAGCTCGGTGGGATACCATACTGTACGGCCCTGACTGCTTGGTACAATTCCGCCTGCTCCAACAAGCCTCTAAGGTTGGCAAGGACGAAGCTTACCATCCTGCCCCACCAATACCTCTCAGTGGAGTGGATCCACCCGGGCGAACGGAACTCGACCAGAAAATCACCCTCCACTTTCATGAACGCGTTGAGGAAGGTGGTGCCAAGTTTTGGCGTCTCTCCAACTGGGTGATCAGTCCTGAGAAGCCCTGGAAACAGGCCGAGAACCTCCCTATCATGACTATCATGGCGATATACCTTTTTGGAGCCTAGGTCGCCAAGAGTAACCTCAGGGACATATCGGGAGAGTTCCCATTTCATTTTCCGAGGGACGGACATGTGCTAGAGATAAGACAGTGGGTACATCCTCTCCATGTTTGGGAGAAAGAATCTTCTATCCCCTATCTGACAGAGCCATTTATAATCTCCGTCATACAAGGAATAGCCGCCATCGCTAATACGGTCTCCAAAGAAGAAGGCAGGCTTCTCCAGCGGAACGCGAGCATCCGTTGTGAATGCTGCGTCAGTCATAAGCTCCCGAAAGGTTGCCATGTCAACATTGGAGAGCCTCCTCCTGCGCTCCTGTGACCCATCAGCAGTCACAGGTACAGTCCTTTGCAGCGAGAAGGTCAAATCACGGTCAGCACCACCTACGTGCCCGAAGTGGCGCCTCTTGGAGAGTGGGGCAGAAGTGTGTTGCACTACAGAAGAAGATGACACTTAATCAGAAATCCATTGAAAAAAGTTAAAGTGTCTATAGTCCAGACGCAGAAAAGATACTGGACGCAGAAATTGTCAAAATCCGCGTCCAAGCCTGAAAATCCGCGTTCAGACGCAGAAGAGATACTGGACGCAGAAATTGCCAAAATCCGCGTCCAGACCTGAAAATCCGCGACCGTGAGGCCAACAGGGAGCCTGCGTTTTGAAATCCAAGACTTATAAAAAATTTTCTAAGTACTTGGACTCAGGTGCGAGATTCATAAAAGACCAGCACCTGATGTCACAGAACGCAAGGATCAAGTCCGCGTCCGAACCCTTCACAATTAGAAATATTCTAAGTGAAGAATCCGAAGTGCAGAGATTACTGGCGCTCTATATCCAATAGACAAGCGCATCCCCAAGTGGATAAAAGCTGTGGGGTCATCAAACCCGCGCCTTGTTTATCAACTCAAAGACCGCGTCTGAGAATCAGACGTGGTTTCTATTCCGTGTTGACTGTTCTCCTTTAAAAGAGGGATTTTTAGGAGTCCATGAACTTCCATTAATGGCGAAGTTTAAGCCTAAATGGCATTATACCTGAGATTGGGGCTTCCTGCGTGGAGGAACCGCCCCTCTGGGCCTCGATGATGGCCGCTTTTGAAGATGATGCGGTTGGCTTGGCCTTGGGTGCCATCGTTAATCAAGAATCCGATGATGGACGATGAAGAAATGAAAAGAGACAGAGAAGACTCTTTTTTCAAAAAACCCTAATAGATGCGCTCGAGATGAAAGAGATATCTCTCTGACTGTTTCCATTTATAGGCACGAAGATTCTGGTTTGGCATCGAGTCATCGCTTGACACGTGGACAGCTCATTTAATATACCAGGAAGTCCGCGCGCCAAAAGGAGATGTCCCGTCGGTTCCCCAAAACAAGTGGCAGTGCACTCATGACATGGCACGGATTCGCACCCAACAAGCGCGCCTCTTCGATGGACATGCCCCGTCAGCACGGCCATAGTCGCGTCCAGAAAGTCGCGTCCTTACTCAAAAGGATGCGTCTCTCCGAAGTTCGCGTCCTTCCAATCCGGCCTAACATCGCGTCTGCCCAATGGAATATCAGTCGCGTTTTCATTTCCAAAAGACGCACCCCATGAATGTCGCGTCTTTAAAGTAGTACTATCTCTGCTCTTCAAAAAGAACTGGCGTTCAGTCCTTACTTCTGCAAATTAGTTCAACAGTACACTGACACAAGCAGACGACTGTCCACTCCTAACTTAAAGTGCACCCACGACAGACTTAAAGCAATCGGGGAGGTTTAGACTGTGTATCTAAACACTCAACTCGATCAATTCTGATGGCTTTAAAGAGTTCTACAGTACACTCACGAAGACCATACTTCAGATAAGATCAAACCCGGAGCATTAACAGTCCAGTCATAAGGGTAAGCTCAGCTAGCGTCCAAAGTGTTTCGAAATCCGTCCCAGTTAACCGCGGAATATCGAAAACTTTGGAGGGGGTTCTGTAGGCTGTCTAAAAATCATTAAAGACAAGCCATTAAAAAAGGCAGAGTTTCAGGTTCTAGATGCAGGACTAATGATGGCCATCCACGTCTCAACCTCAAGGCGCGTGGGCTCGACACCCGCGTCTCAACATCAAGGCGCGTGGGCTCGACACCCGCGTCTCAACATCAAGGCGCGTGGGCTCGACACCCGCGTCTCAACATCAAGGCGCGTGGGCTCGACACCCGCGTCTCAACCTCAGGGAGCGAGGGTCCAAGGCCCACGTCTCGGTTATAACCGCCCTGGTTATGGGGCCAGTCACCGCCCACATAGCGGGGAAGTTATCCCCTCATTGTGGAGCACTTTTAGGGGGCACGTTCACCCCTGAAGCCTCTATAAATAGCCCCGCCGCTATGAGGAGAGGAGGACACAAGAGACCAGAGATAGACAACAGACTACACCCAGGCAGACAGAGAGAGAGAAGCAAGAGAGAGCTCAACTCTTCAGCAAGCTTGCTGCGTACAAGTTGCTCTTTGCCTACCTTCTCTTTGAGAGTTTTGGTAGACAGAGCTGTGCTACTCCTTCTACCAGCCGAAGAGAAGATCCCCGAAGGTCTAGACGGTCACCCGGTCAACGGAGAACAAGATTCACTCTCCATCGCCACACGAAGAACCCAACCTTAAACAAAGGGAGGATTCAAGACTCAACATCCTCCCTCCCTTGTAATCGGAAGACCGATCTGTTGTAATCTTCTATCCAATCAAAGAATTTTACAATCGAATCCTTCTTTTCCCGATGCATACAATTAATGCTCGTTACAAGTGAGTTCAGCTCCCAAAGACATTCTTCCTCTGCCTCTGGTTCAGTGTCAGCTTCATTACCAGAGTCTAGTTCCTCTGGTTGTGGATTCTCGTTCGTCTATAGAGAGTCCTGGTATAGGAGGGAGTCTATGAAATAGTTCTCTATCCCCTTAAACGGATGCCACTCGGTGATCAATGTTCAGACTTTCCCATCTCCGTCAATATACTTCATGACTTGACGGAGAGTGAAGGGGACGATGGAGTTACGATGTATCCACGGTCGTCCCAGTAGCAAATTGTATGAAGTGTCAGCATTAATCACATAGCACGTCACTTCAGATCTCAGATCCCCAATCTGACATTTGAGTTTGATCTTTCCTATTGGGCGCATACCATTGGCATTGAAATCATAGATGGTAGTTTGGGTGGTGCTCAATCGATGGGTGAGGATCCCTAAGTGCTGCATGACCCGGTGAGGCATAATGCTCAACGCGGATCCTAAATCTACCTGAATGCGGCTCACGTCAAATGATCTAATGTACCTTGTGAAGTACAGGGGCCTATCATGTTTCCCCTTGACCTGCATATCGTTTGGTGTGAAGGTAATACATGGGACATTTTGAGAGGCGTGGAGACAGTCTTCCTTATTTTCCTCCTGTGGTTCAGCTGGGATTTGGGTCATGAAGACCTCAGCCTCAGCTAGAGCTTTTCTCATAGCTTCTCTTGTTGACTTTGACAATCTTAGGAGCTCGTAAAGAGTGATTCTGGCTGGGATGTTGGCCAGTAGAGCCAACACATCAAAATGGTAAGGTGCTGGAGTTCCTTGTGCTTTGTTCTTCAGGAGAGCTTTGGAATACCAAAGCTCTGTCTGCTTCTTCACAGGTTGCTTCGTGGAGGGCCTGGTTGGCTCTGAAGTAGGTCCAGGAGGATTTGCCACTAACTTATCGTATTTCTTTAAGTATGACTGCCCCGAACGAGTTTCAGCCTCGAGTGGTGTATTCAGCTCTGCGACAAGGACATTCGTCTCCTCCTCTAAGTCAGTTAGTGAAGGAACATCAGTTTCTATTTCCCAAAAAGAGGCGCACACCACATTACACGGCGAAGCTCTTACTTTGCCTTTGGACTTCCTGTTGGTAACAGTAGTCTACTGTTGGATTTCGACAAGGTCAGGATGAACCCACATGATTTCTCCCTAAGGTGTAGGAACAGGCACAAGACCTTTCTCCTGCTGGTGATGCGGGTCTGTATTGATCATCCTTAGTTCCCCTTTCGGGATGGGAGCTACTCCGTCCGGTGTTGGAGGTTGGTTTCTGAACTGAAGAAATGACGTCATATTAGCGTCACTTTCTTCTGCTCTCGATGGAGCTTTAGCACTGTTGCGTCAATCAGAACTTGAAGAATATCTTTGAAGATATAACAGCTCTTGATGGGGTGCCCCAGCATCCTATGGTATAGGTAATAGTTAGGATTGTCAGTCTTGCCGACCTCCTCAGAACGTCTAGCTTCAGGAAGGTTTAATCTGTTGCTCTTGTTAAGCAGCTTGAATAACGAATCGATGTGCTCGTCCTTGAAGGAGTACTGCCTGTTGGCGCGTTGTTGACTTGAAGAACCACCCCCTCTAGTTAGCTGAGGTTTAACGGGAGATTTGGACTCTATCACCAATGTGTCTTTCCTTTTTGATTGAAAAGGCACTTCTGGTGCGCGCCTTGTCGACTTTTTGGGTCTGGGCTTGTTTTCTTCTGCCTTAATCTTGGCGATAATTTCTTCAGCCTGTTCACCTTGCTGGACCAACTGCTTCCAAGTGCAGCTTTCAGTAACTCCTATCTAGGCTAGGAGTGAAGTTTGCAAATTATGACAGCATGTTTCCACCAGGGTGGCCTAGGTCATACCGCTAGGACATCGGAGCGCCATATTCCGAAATCTTTCCACAAATGCTTTGACTGACTCTCCTTTTTGTTGCTTTGTTGCCAGGATAGTTGGCATGATAACTTCCTAGTCGTCTTCGAAGAAGCGCAAAAGGAAGAGCTTCTCCAAATCACCCTAATTTTTGATGGAGTCTTTAGGGAGTTTCATGAACCATTCGAAGGCGAGTCCCTTAAGAGTACCGATGAATAGACGTGCCAGTATGGCATCGTTATCTATTACATTCCCTGTTTGAGACTTGAAGTAGTAGCTGTATTGGTTCGGTGACCCTTTACCGTCAAAGGCCTGTAGAGTCGGGGCTTTGAACTTGGGAGGGTACGAGACAAGATCCCATTCTGCCGGGTAGGGCCAGATCACTCCTGCTTCTTAGAGGCCTTTTTCGATTGGTAAAGGCTTCCAGATGCTGCTCCAATTAATTTATTCTTTTAGAATGAGTATCCCTATTCTCTGGATTACCTCCCTCTTTAGACGAGGATTTAGACGACTCAGAATTGGACTGTTTCTCCTCTTCCATGTGCACAAAAGATGAACTTTCTCCTTCCTTCCGCTTGCCTTTAGACTTCTTAGAAGAAGCTTTGTCATTCGACTTCATTTTGTCTTCAAGCAATTGTGCAACCATCTGCTTGAGGGTATCGATAGATTCTTGTTGGGCATGAATCATATCAAATTGTTCCCTCTGGACCTGGGCTTGTTGTTCTAAATGCCTGGTCATTTCCTCAAGAGTGTTTGCCATATACGCAAAGGCTTCCTTTTCTACAGAAGAGTTCGAGGCCTGTGATTCACTTACTTCAATACCTCAGGCTAGGGGACTATAGTCAACCAGGGCTACCGTACCAGTCCGAGTGAGAGTATGTCGGTACACTCTTTTTGGTTCCGTATCAGACTCATCAGGGCTGACTGCCGGTTGTTTTCCCGACTTCTGCTTGGCATAGTGCGTAGACCTGCCATATTTGCAGTGACTTTGAGGTACTCTATATCAGAGAAGGTTCACCTTCTGTGGGAACGACACCCTTTAGCTGATCGAGAGGTTGAGGTTAATCGTCTAAATACTGACTGCTTGCTCACATGTGAGCTGCAGCGACATTCAGAGAGCATTGCTGTGATGAACCGTTCACAGCAACAGGATGGAGCAATCTGATTAGCGCTCCTTTTCTTTGTAAAGTAATCTCTTAGATCTGTCAGAGGGGACCAAAGAGATTAGCCTCGGGTTTTTGAGGGCTTTTCAACTTCTGAGAGTCATCCTTGCGTCGCGAATCTAAGACGTAGGGTTTTGAGATGCGGAGCTCATATTCTGTAAAACAAATGCGGCTCTCACGTTTTAGCTTTAAAATATAGGTCTCGCGCCTGTGCTGAGAAGAGACGCGGACCTCGTATTGCTGATTGTCGTATTTGGGAAGTGAAGCTTCAGAAACGCAAGCCTTGTGGCTTCGTGTTTAGGTCTCCAAACGCGGACTTCGCGCGTCTGATGCAGTTCAGAAGAGACGCGAGCTTGAGCCTCGCGTTCTATATATGTCGGACAGATTGCTGGACAAATAGTTGTTTCAATTTCTTGCGTCTGTGTTGACACGCCATCGTCTCTGTTGACGTTCAGCATTTCGTACGCCATATGGGTTGTCGGGAACCCCCGCTAACCTGGAGCTGAGGAAGAGGATGGGCATGACGGGCCATCCGTTAACAACATTGACCTCACGGGTCTCGTGGAAGACGTTGACGCGGGCCTTACGTGTGATACATCCAGCCGCAATGTTCTCTGCATGGACTGCACTCGGCGAAGTGTTCAGAAGGATTAATTGTATTGAAAAGGCGTTTAGAGTAAACCATTGGTTGTCGTGTACTAATGATCAAGAACTTCGAATGTTTATGCAGGTTTACTTTACTCCTTTCGAATTACCGTTCGTAGCATAAGCTAGGACGGGTCGTATCCGCAGGGAGGGTTAGCAATAGAAGCGTTCAAGGTTTGTGTTGAAATCTTGTGAAGAAAAATGAAGATTCTTCTTATTTTGAGAAATGGAAAACAAAACGATGTGAAAGGTGAGTGAAAAATCTTTTGGTGTTGTGTAAAAGAAAAGAAGAAACGAGAATAAAGATGAAGGAGAACGGAGGTGTTTGAAGAAAAAGAAGTTTTTAAAGGAGAGATTTTTAAGAGAGATTTTTTGGAATAATATAAGGAGAAACCATGACTAACTAACATAATAATTTACTAACTTACTACTCTCGTTGGGTGATGCAAACCTCATATAGAATCATCGGCAATTGCATGTCTTGCTTTACCAAGTCCTTGTTTTGTCCCATGTCGAAGGTGTTTCTCATCTAGGCTAGTTGCCTCCTTGAATTATTGGCTCCCTAAATAGATCTTCATTAGTGGAACAAGGATGGTCACTTTTAACAATGCTAAGAAACATACAAGATTCATTAGTTCATCAAAGCTATAATAAAGCAAGCATGAAATAAGAACTTGTAATGTAGTCATTGGCATAGTGAAGTGCTCCATCTTCATGTTCCATCACGACACTTGTTCTAAGACAAGGCTCTAAGTGAGGCTCACATGAGTCCATCACGACACTTGTTCTAAAGACAAGGCTCTAAGTGAGGCTCACATGAGTCATATGGAGGGAAAACTTAGCATTTGTAAAGAATAAAAAGCTACACATCTTCATTGGGAACGATATAGACTTGTAATTTGCAAGACTTGAAAGAAGAACGTATCCAAAGAATCATATAAGTCAGCAATCACCCAAGAGTTAGTAAGTTAGTAAAATTAAAAGTTAGTTAGTCATGTTAATGATTTAGCTAGACATAGAAATAAAGAACAAGAGACAAGTCACTGTAGAAGTGAAGTAAAAGAAAGTAAAAGCTTAGAAGAAAAACAATGCACTAGAACAAGAGAAGATGAAGATTGAAAGCTCGATCCTTGTATTGCGTTATCACCGTCTCCAATTACAAAGATTGCTCACTCTCTCTCTCTCTCTTTTCTGGATTCTAGAAGGAGAAAAAGAAAATTACATAAGATGCTAAAGAGAACCTAGAGAAACTTTAACAATTTCTCTATTAAAACAATGCTCTTTTCTCCTCCCCGATTATAGAGGCCCTAGAGGTCTATTTATAGTCTTCATGCGAGGAAGCCATCCCACTTTAGTCTCCAGATCAAATGCTGAAGTAACGGCCTCCAGATTGTCGCGGTTCCACGGCATGTGCCGCGTTTTCGCGGCCGTTTCTTGGCCGCTACGCTAGCGGATTTTTGTGCCTTTTTGTTACATCTCGTATCCTCAGTTGGATCTGGTGAAAACTGAGAATACGTTCTGGATCTTTTCAGACTTGGGCCTTTCTCTTGTGGGCTTCTTAAATGCTTCTTTAATTCCTCAAAAATCATCATTTGGGCCTCTTTCTCCATTAGACATTGGACCAGAAAAAAGAGAGAAAAAAGCAGTAAAAATCAACCTTTTATTCATATAAAGCATAGCATGGTGGTAGAAAATGATGCTTAAATGACTCCAATCACACCCCCATACCTAGCTTTTGCTAGTCCCTGAGCAAAATAAGCAAAAAGAAAAACCTAATTAAATTATTACACCACTTTTGTAGGTGACACGATTGCACTGAGCTCGTGCAACAAGCCGTTAAACCTCTAGGTTACCCTAGAGGAGGAGTGTTGTCTCATCAGGGTTTTCAGCGGATTGCACACACAAAATCCCAAAGAAAAAGAAAATGTCAATGAAAAGTGAAAAACATTTTTTTTTCATGATCTATTTCCTTCAAGAATTTCGGTGATCTATCGGTTTAGGGTTATTCTAAACTTTTCCTTCTTTTTATAAGTTTCCATTTGAAGTATTGTTTTCAATTTAGGTTAAGTTTTCCAAGAATAGAGAGAAACTGGATTCTGTATCATGTCTAACACATATACATATGTATGAGGGATTTTTCTTAGACTTTAGTTCGTTTGTTCACACATAATTTTTTTCTCTTTCTTTTTTTTATTATAGTATATATTTACCTTCTCTTAGCTACATTAGGCTTTCTAATTTACCCATCTAGTGAGCCTTTTACCGATGACTCCCAGACCAGATGGTCTTAGGGCACTAGATGAAGATACATCTCTAAGGTTCAAGGTCTCGAGTAAACTAGGCCACGAATGCTAAGGACTCAACCATTTTTAGGCGTGACTGGTTATGCTTCTTAAGGCACAACCAACCAGCTTAAGTAGTGATCGAGTTTTATTTATGAATACCTATATATATATATATATATATATATATATATATATATATATATATATATATATATATATATATATATATATATATATATATATATATATATATATATATATATATATATATATATATATGTAAACAAAGTCACTAAGTCTTTGATTAATCCCTCAATATGCAAATGTATATAGTGTTTAGAAAAAATTCAAAGTCTAGCTGTCTTTTCTATTCTTTTCTTTCTTAACCTAAAGATCCAACAAAATTTCTTATTTTGACTTATATTAAGAAATCTTAGTTTAGAATTTCCTTAATACTTAAGATCAAGTTAATTCTTTTCAAAGAAATGGATCAATATTTTTTTATGTTTATTTATTATTTTTTATTTCTTTTATACGAAACAAGAAACCTAGAAATCTAAAAGAAAAAGTCTAGAAAAATCCTATGTTAGTAAGAAAAGAGAAATATAAGAAAAGAGAAACCTAGAAATCTAACAAAAAATCTAAAAAATTCTCATGTTAGTATCTACCCCCCATACCTATCCCATGCATTGTCCTCAACGTATGCAAGAAAATATACGCATGAAATAGGTAAAGAAAGATATCACCTCCGCCTTCGGCTTGGACCAGCGGTGGTGCTAGGTCTAGCCGATTATGATCGCCGCAGACCCTCTTCAATGCAGTCTAGACGCGATGTTTGCTCCGCAACCTGTTTGCGTAGTTGAGTCTGCCCCCGAAATATCTTATTCATGCCCTGCCAAATGGTAGACATGAAGGCACGTGAATCAGCTGGAGGGTCCTATTGCCAAAAAGCCAGCTCATCCTCCTCCTCTAAAAGTTCCTCCGAAGAGGACTCCACAAGGACATCTTCAGACTGGACACTAGGAATCTAGACCGCATGAAGACAACTATTATAAGCGCTAGTCGCCCGCTCTTGTGCAACGAACACCCTATCATATGAGTCAAAAATGTCATCTGGTAAGAAAGTCCTACACAGACGAGTGATCAAAACGGGGTGCGAGTACTTTGCACCACGTGGGAGGAGTTGGAGATGATACTATGAAAAATGATCTTGTTGATACAGATAGTATGCTGCCTAGTCATCAGGTCGCGTATAATCTGCAGCACCGGCCTGTTAAAGGAGGTTGTGTGGTGCAGTCCTAAAATATTGCGTTGAATCCAGCGACCAATGCAATGTATGTTTCTTAAGGTAGTACTGGCTTTGAGCCCCCTATCTTATTCCGTACAACGAGCCCCCATGACAGTCATGTAATCGATCAAAGGTAGGGGTTCGCTATGATGTGGGTTGCAAGGGACATGTGTGAGTTCTTCTGGTAGAAGAAGCGTGACAATAATATCCCCAGTGGGCATGTGCACTAAGATTTGATATGTGTCAAAGTTTACTGAGGCATGATCTATGGATTTGTAGAAAAGCTTGACTAGCTCAGGACAGTAATAAGCTTCTCGATCTGAATTATCATATATCAATGCATACCAATCCCACGCATGAATACGATCTAAAAATATATGCCCATAACCATTCACATCGCTATGTATTCTAGCAAAATCTTTTTCAGCAAAAATAGACAGTGCCATGATGAATAATAGGAAGCAATGAGAAGGGGTACGCAAACCTCCCTGGACTACGTGGGGGGAAACTCAAACGAGATTGCAGAGAGCAATCTGTGGTGGCAGCAGATGAACAGGTTATAGATCTGGAGCTTTCAGACGGCCGCGACAGCAAGGAAATTTGGCGGCGGCCCGGCTTCTTCAGTATGGCCGCGGACGTGCGGCAGGTGCCGTGGAAACGTGACAAGGAAGTGGAGAGAGGGGCGCAGAAAAATTTGGAAGGCGGCGCTGGATGTTGGTGTTTCAGATCTGAGATTGGAGGTAGGGTTTGGAGGAGAATACGGGAGGAGAGATATTTAAAGGAAGCTGAGAAGAACAAAATCCCAATTGCCCAAAGGGAAACTAGGAATTTACAACACTAGGTTATTTGGAAAGAAAGAGAGTGGAGGGAAAGATAAAAACCTTAGGTGATATTTAGCACCTAAGCCCCACTTATTTATTCTTTTTGTTGTGTTGTTTTATTCTCTTTTTTTTTTGTTATTTAAAAAGGAAATCCCCAAAACAATTTACAGGAGACATCGGGGAATGGTGTGGAATTACGTGGTCACATATAGACTGGGTCACAAGGACCCAGTTCAATAACATTATGTGACTCAGACTCTGTGGTGAAAAATGGCTTCAAGCGTTGACCATTCACTTTGAAAGTGTTGCCATCTTTGGGATCAAAAATTTCAATGGCACCATGAGGAGAGACGTTCTGGACGATGTAGGGGCCTAACCACCTGGTTTTCAGTTTACCAGAAAAAAGGTGGAGTCTCGTGTTGTATAACAGAACTTTTTGCCCCGAGACAAAATTTTTCCTATGAATTGACTTATCATGGAAAATCTTAGCTCTGTGTTTAGATATCCGAGCGTTATCATATGCATCATTTCGTAGTTCATTTAACTCGGATATCTGCAGCTTTCTCAAATCACCGGCTTTGTCTAAGTCCAAATTCAGTTGTTTTAGTGCCCACATAGCACGGTGCTCTAACTCCACAGGTAGAAGGCAGGGTTTTTCAAATACAACTCGATATGGAGACATACCGAGGATAGTTTTGTAGGCGGTCCGATATGCCCAAAGGGCATCAATCAGTTTGATGGACCAATCCTTACGATTTTGTCCAACAGTTTTCTCCAATATCAGTTTAATTTGTCTGTTGGTGACCTCCACTTGCCCGTTCGTCTAAAGATGATAACCCGTGGATAATTTATGAGAGATGGAGTACTTTCGCATTAGAGCTTCAAAGACCGGTTGCAGAAATGACTCCCGTTGTCACTAATTATCGCACGTGGGGCTCTGAAGCGAGAAATGATGTTTTCCCGTAAGAACTTGATGACAACTTGGTTATCATTTATCCTAGTAGGAATAGCTTCAGCCCACTTAGAAACGTAGTCTACGGCCATCAAAATGTATTGGTTGCCGTAGGACAGAAGAAAGGGTCCCATGAAATCGATGCCCCACAAATCGAAAATTTCTACCTCAAGGATCGGTGTAAGGGGCATCATGTCTTTATGTGTGATCCAACCCGTCATTTGACATCTTGCACAGAGCTTGAAGAAAGTATAAGCATTCTTAAAGAGAGTGGGCCAATAGAACCCACTCTGAAGGACTTTCTCAGCAGTCTTACGTGGACCAAAGTGTCCACCACAAGCAAGTTCGTGACAAAATGTCAATACGCTGTGATGTTTGTCCTCAGAAAGACTCCTTCTAATTATCTGATCAGGGCAATATTTGAATAATACGGTTCATCCCAAAAGAAAAGCCGTACTTGTTTCATGAAGCGATACTTGTCCTGACCAGACCAATTTGAAGGTGTTCGCTCGGTTGCAAGGTAGTTTGCTATATCAGCATACCAGGGCTCTTACACATCGTAAAGATGTGTTCATCAGGAAAGTCTTTATTGATAGGTAAAGTCTCAATTGGTGCATTAGGAATTCTCGAAAGGTGATCTGCCACCACATTTTCAACGCCCTTTTTATCTTTAATTTCCAAATCAAACTCTTGCAAAAGAAGTATCCATCGAATCAGTCGGGCCTTTGCATCCTTCTTTTGCATTAAGTATCTTAGGGCGGAGTGATCAGTGAAAATCGTTGTCTTAGATCCTAGCAGGTATTGGCGAAATTTTTTCAACGCAAACACAACTGCTAAAAATTCCTTTTCAGTTGTCGTGTAATTTAGTTGGGCCTCGTTCAGCGTCCTACTAGCATAGTAAATCACGTGTTTCCTGTTATCAGTACGTTGTCCGAGAACAGCGCCTATGGCATAATCGGAGGCATCACACATGATTTCAAAGGGCTTGGTCCAATCAGGCGCTGAGATTATTGGCGCCGAAACAAGTTTGTGTTTAAGCTCCTCCCAAGCTTGTAGACATTCTTTATCAAAATTGAAGGGTACATCTTTTACTAAGAGATTCGTCAAAGGTTTAGCAATTTTACTAAACCCCTGAATAAATCTTCTATAGAAGCCAGCGTGCCCTAAAAATGACCTAATGTCCTTTAAGCATTTTGGCTCAGGGAGCTTTGTTATAACGTTCACTTTTGATCTATAACCTCAATTCCTTTGTGTGAAACTTCATGCCCTAGGATAATTCCTTGCTTGACCATAAAGTGACACTTCTCCCAATTGAGTGTCAAGTTTCTCTCCATGCATCATTGTATAACTAACTTAAGATGGTGCAAGCATTGTTCAAAGGAATCACCATAAATGGAAAAATCATCCATGAAAATTTTCAAAAGTTTCTCCACCATGTCAGAAAAAAGACTAAGCATGCAATGTTGAAACGTTGCAGGAGTGTTGCATAGGCCGAAGGGCATTCTTCGGTATGTAAATGTTCCAAAGGGACAGGTGAAGGTAGTCTTGTCTTGATCCTCAGGAGCGATAGGGATTTGATTATATCCTGAATATCCATCCAGGAAGCAGTAATACTCATGTCCAGCTAGTCTCTCGAGCATTTGATCGATGAACGGAAGGGGAAAGTGGTCTTTACACGTGACAGCGTTTAATTTTCGGTAATCAATACATACTCGAATCTTCATTGGAAGACGAGTTTGTACTAATTCTTTCTTATCGTTTTCTACCACGGTAACCCCGGCTTTCTTGGGCACAGCGTGGACTGGACTAACCCACTGGCTATCAGATATGGGATAGATGATCCCATTGTCTAGTAGCTTCAGAATTTCAGCTCTAACAACCTCTTGCATGATCGGGTTGGGTCTATGTTGTGGGTCGCGTTTGGGTTTTGCATCTTCTGTCAAATGAATCCGGTGTTGCACAATGGATGGACTGATTCCCTTAATATCAGCCATGGTCCAACCAATGGCTTCTTGGTTTTCCCTTAACACTACAAGAAGATCCTCTTCCTGTTGTTCCGTCAGATGGGACGCGATTATCACGGGAAATGCTTCCTTTTCACCCAAGTACTGATACTTGAGATGACTAGGAAGAACCTTAAGCTCAGAAGAGGGGACTTGATCTGTCAATGGTTGTTCCTTGTGTAAGGGAAGGATAGGGGCTGCATCTGTTGCCCACTCCACTGTGGATTCAATTATTTGATCAAGATTGAAGTCATCAGACTCCAACTCAAATTCTCTCTCAGAGTCGTATTCAATCTCCATTTCATGTTCACTTGCTAATCCTTCGATCAAGTTCACTTCAAAGGACTCATTTGCCAAATCTCGAGGTTATTTTCCCAGGTGGAAAACATTTACCTCTTTTGTCATATCCCCAAAGGTTAGATGCATTGATCCATTCCTAGAGTTGATGATTGCGTTTTCAGTGGCTAGGAAAGGTCATCTAGAATTGTAGGATCTATATTCAAGCAACACAAACACTAGAGGGGGGTGAATAGTGTTTATAAAAATTTAAATGAAACTACTTGCAGGAAATAGAAATTCACAAGATAAAACTCAGAAAATAATGCAAACGCAAAGATAAGAGATTTATCCTGGTTCGGTCCTTGTGACCTACATCCAGTCCCCAAGCAAACTGTTTGAGATTTTCCTTTCCTGATTTGGATACACCCAAAACCAATACCTTGTACACCACTTGACAAAAAGCCCTTTTCCAAATGTGTACAACTCCTCTTTACAACCAAGAGAACAAACACCTCGTACAACTTTCTTCTACACCAAGAAGACACCCTTGTACAATGCTCCTCTTTGAATGATTACAGTTGATCCTATAAGTCTTGAATCTGAATGTGCTTGTGGACAAGGTCTCTTATAGGAGGACTTTCAGAAATCTTCACAATAGAGTAGGAATTGGTGAAGAAATAGAAAGTGGAACAGGTTTTCAAAAAACAGAATTTTGAAGAGAGTTTTTAGGCTGAAAACTTTAGATTTGAATTAGTGAATTGATCCTAGGACAACATCCCTATTTATAGGTGAAATCTATAGTCAGTTAGGGTAGTTATCAGGTCAAATTTGAATTTTGAAACATTGATTAAAACACCAGAATTCACCAACTGCATAGCAGTTATAAACTGCTATTAGTCGACTAGGGTAGGAGTGTAGTCGACTAGAAGAACAAAATTTACAAAGGTTAGTCAACTAATAGATGGGGTAAGTCGACTATACTTAGGCTGATACGGATACTATGTTTCTGGAAAACTGTTTGTAGTCGACTATATAGACATGGTTAGTAGACTATACAAGGGGTTAGTCGACTAGAAATTTTGGTAGTCAGACAAGAAATAGAGAGTTAGGATATTTGTTTAGAAGAACTTAGTCGACTGGGGTTTTCTCAAGTCGACTATAGGTTAGGGTAGTCGACTATACTAGGATGGCAAGTCGACTATATAGGTATGTGTGTGTGTTCAAGGCTTTTAACAATTTTTCTAAAAATACACAAAAATACCCAAAATCTTCAACTGAGGTTGAGTAATCATAATGCTGTATAAATGCTTGTCCATCATCAAAATTGTTCAACTTTGTAGGCTTCAACAAGAATGACAGATGTCTGAGCTTTGGGATTATGTACGGGTTGCGTTTCTAGAACAATGAAATCCACGGGTAAATGAATTCCCGACCTGAATGAGAACATCTGTAATCTCCCCCTTTGGAATTTTTACAGATCGATCAGCCAGTTGTATAGTAACCCTGGTCGGATAGAGGTCGCCTAACCTGAGTTGCTGATACACTGAGAAAGGAAGAAAATTGATGCTGGCTCCTAGATCCAGTAATGCCCTATTGATCGTGGTCTGTCCTATAATACAAGAAATAGTTGGACTCCCTGGGTCTTTATATGTCACGGGGATCGGCCCAGTTAGCAACTCACTTATATTAGAAGCAAGGAAGACCTTCTTTGGGACATCAGTTTTCCTTTTCTTATTGCACATATCTTTCAAGAATTTGGCATAGGAGGGAACTTGTTGTATGGCATCAAGAAGGGGTACATTGATCTGGACCTGATTGAACATTTCTCTAATTTTCTCCATTTGAGCGTTTGTCTTTTGGTTTGCTAGCCTATTAGGAAATGGTACAATAGGCTTGCATGGTTGCTCATCTGCTTTATCTTTATTCGATTTGGAGGTTGAAGGTTGCGAACTTGAAGATGGATCATTTGTAGTTGATGGTACTAGAACAGGAGATGTTGACACTGATTTATTTGGAACAGGCTGACTAGAAACCTGATTGTCTATCTGCTTTCCAGATCTCAAAATATGAACAGTGTTACACTGACTGGGACCTATGTCTTCGGCTTCATGAATAGGAAAGGGGTTCTTAGGATTGGGTACTGGTTGGCTCGGCAATGTTCCTTTTTGTCTTTCATTCAATTAGCTAGCCAGTTGACCTATTTGAACTTCTAAGCTATTGATGGCCTGGTTGTGGGTGTTCATCATTGAGGCCTGTGTTTTAGATAGTGTTTCAATCATTCTTTCCAAATCTGACATCTTTTTATCAGGATGATTTTGTGCTTGTTATTGCTGATATGCGGGCTGGAAGTTGTGTTGGAAGCTTGTTTGAAAATTTGGTGGACTCTGTTGGAAACTCGGTTGATGAGACTGAGCAGGGTATTGTGTGAAAATGATGGTCTTGGTTGCTCATGACCAGACTGACTTCAAGAGAAGTTTGGATGGTTCCTCCGCCCCGGATTGTATGTTTTTAGAGTATGGATTGTAATTAGGTCTGGTGTATGCTGCATTCATATTCTCAGGATACATTTGGGCTTGGTAGACTAGACGCTCCTCAAACAGGTGGTTGAGAGCATGGCAATAGGTGCAACCCGGGTTGATCACAGGTGTGGGTTGACCTGATTCACAGAATTTGGTTCCCTAGCCTCGAGCAGTTCTAACTGTTGTTGGCCCAAAGGCCCTTCACCCTAGTTTTGATGATGATCAACTCATGTAGTTATAGTTACTAATGATCTTGTTTATTTAGTGACAGATTCTTTATCAAGATCTTAGTAGGTGCATAGCTCAACAAAGGATAAAAGAACAAGATTTGGAGCTTGCATGTGGTGATCCAAGGAAGTTTTTGGATCAAGCTTGGACCAAGTCAAGAAAATGAGAAGCCTTCAAGGAAGACTTCAAGAAGTTGAAGACTTGTGTCTAGGTATAGAATTTGTATTTTTGTTTTAGTAAAAATGTAAAGGATAGAATAGTGGTGGATTGCTCAAGTTATATCACACACACACACTCTTGATAGAACTCTTGATTTAATGTTTTTTATAAAAGATTTTCTAGAATAGAAAAGATTTTTCATTATGACAAAATACTATTTTAGATTTTGGTATTTCATAGTTCATATCTTTAAACCAAAATCATGATTAGAGCTTTATGTCAAAAACATAGATATTCCATATTGATTGTGTAGTGGATCATATCCATACACACCATGCTTTTAAATGAACTCAAATATCTTGTTTTTGTATTTGATGAAGATTTAGAAAAACAAGTTTGGAAAAACATGTTTGGAAAAATACATTTTAGTTATTTAGCTAATATTTCCAAGTTACAAAAATAGACCAAACATCTATAACATGTCTTGATTTTGTGCAAGCATGTTTGTTCTCTCATGTATATTGGTAAAACTATTTTTGTAGAATTTACATGTATTTTAGGATTTTATAAAAAGATTTTTTGTACAGATTTCTGACCTGGAAAACTGGCTGACAGGCCAACCGGTCGACTGGACCGGTCGACCGAAGTGCACAGCCATGTGCACGTTGTCAGCACAGTGGCCGGTCGACCGGGTCGGTCGACCGACCAAGAGAGCTTGCTCTCTGGAAATGTCCAGTCGACTGACCCAGTCGACCGACAGTTCAAATCCAGGCGAGCGGTCGACTGGCAGTCGACCGGTCCAGAGAGTTCTGCTCTCTGGAAGTTATCGGTCGACCGAGCCGGTCGACCGGTGGCTGCAACGGTCAGAAAAATGACCGTTGGCCGGTCGACCGGCGGTCGACCGACAGCACTGACACAGCCCCAACGGCTCTTTTTCTGGGCAGCCTATAAAAGGGGGTTTTGTCAATGGTTTTAAGGTTAAGATTTTTGAGACTTCTTGAGCAGATTTTCTGATACTTTTAGAAGAGTTTCTCCACAAAATTTAAGTGCAAATACTTCCAATCAAAAGGAAGAGTTTTTATCAAGAGAGAGTTTTAGTGATCTTTGAGTTTTCTACCAAAGCTTTCTTTCCTTGCTTTCTCACACTACACTTGAGCTTCCATTGTAAATCTATCCTCTAGGAGAGTGTTGTAGTGAGAGCTTTTATTGGTGATCAAGTGTTAGATCACCAAGAGTTGATTTCTTGTACTTTGAGGAGACGGGCAAGTGTGCTCGTTGTTGGTGGTTGAGTTCGGTTGTGAACTCGTTGGTTCGAGGTACGGCCTCGCAAGCTTAGGGGGCTTGCGTGTGTACGGGATTTGGGAGTCCGAGGGTTTGTAGGTGTACGGCACCGAGGAGAGATCCGGTGGGATCTTACATAGTGGAAATCCTTCGTGTGTCGAAGGCGGGGATGTAGAGCAAGTGTGCTCGAACCTCGAAACAAACCCTTTGTGTTTGCGATTGCTTACTCTATCCCCTCTCTCTCTCTTTGTCTCTTTTATATCTTGCATTTACTTTCATTGTGTTCATCTTATATATGCATGATATATACCCTTGTGCTTAATTGATATATAATTGCGTGGGATTGTTGTTAACACTAGTATTCAACCAAGAGAGCCAACGCGGCACCTCAACCCATTCAAGGGGAATCTAGAGGAGCTTGTCCAGAGCCTCGCAAGGGGAATTCGGCAACACTCTTGAGTTATACATAAGTGTTTAATTAAAAGAAGTTTAATTTGGTCTACTTAGTTTTAATTCCGCATTATTTGTTCATAAGTGACCATTAGATTAGCCATCACCTATTCACCCCCCCCTCTAGGTGAACTTACAATTGGTATCAGAGCAATTTCAATTTGTATCAGAGCTAGTGCTCTTGATAAGGGTCTAACAACCTAAGAGTTAAAGATCCTACATTTGGGCTAATCACAATATTTGTTGAACACACACACCTCACCATGGACTTTATGTCACCACCCACCTTTGACATTCTTAACATCCACATTTGGAAAGTTAAGATGTCATTATTCCTAAAAGCCCTAGGTTATAATGTATATCTTGCCACTACTAATAATGCTTATTGTATAGATGGTAAGAATCTTGAGGCTAATACAAAAGCCCTACATGCTTTAAAGAGCACCCTAAATGATGATTATTTATGTAGGGTGCTAATATTGATATGGCTTTTGTAGTATGGAACACCCTCATCTCCCTTGGCGAAAATGAACAATACTATGCGGGGAGCGATTCGGATGTTGGAAGCGACACCTCCAACAAGTGCTACATGGTCCAAGGGGATAACCCCCTTGAGGTAAATTCCGAATCCGAGGATGAGGATGCTAGTATGTCATATGATGAGCTTAATACTTTTTGCCAATTATTGCTTGAAAGATATGACATGCTTAAAAAGAATAATAAGAATTTGAAAAAGATATTGCTTGCATGCATATAGAACAAGACTCATTTAGAGAGAACATTGCATGCTTAGAAAAGGATAACAATATTTTGAAAAAGACCATTGATTGCATGCATGTAGAAACTGATTCTTTTAAATAAACTTGCATGTTTAGAAAAGAGAAAGAAGATTTGAAAAATGAGAATGTTTCCTTATGTCAAAATTGAATGATTTATGTAAAGGAAACACTATTTTAAAAGAGAAAATTATTTTGGTGGAAACTCAAAAGGAAGTTGTTTTTCAAGAAAACAAGACTTTGAAACGAAAGATTTGTGAAAAAGAAAAAGAAGATGTTTGTAAAAAGAAAAGGAAAATTGTTCATGCATCTCACCATGCCTTACATGCCTCCACTTGTGAGATTAATTCTTTGAAAAATAAAGTAGAAAATTTGAGTTCAACTTTGAACTCGTGTGCATTCAATCATACTAGATTGGAGTCCATGTTTCCCAAGAAACAAACTCCACATGCTCATGCACATACTCATCATGCTCATGCTTATAGTGCACATCACGATCACAATTACACTCATAAGCATCATGCTAAGGTGTACATTTGTACACATTGTGGCCGCAAAGGCCATCTAGCAAAATATTGTTTTGATAAGAAACCATATTTATATTTTGCTAAATATAATAGATTTTGGGTTCCTTATAACAATGCTAATCCCAAAGGACCCAAGAAAACATGGGTACCAAACCCCCACCCTTTGATTTTGATGTAGGTGAGGGCTCTCACAAAACGTGAGAGGATTGGTGCCTTGGTAGTGAATGCAATGGATATGATGGACACTCTTATAAATGCATTGCTATCAAGGAATTTTTGGTGGAAAAGACCACCATGCTTGGAGCTTTGAAGTTGGTAACAATTTCTTAACTCCTATTTTTATATACATGCTTTTACTTATTTCATACATTCATAGCATGTTCATGATTTTGTTTGATTTGTGCTTCATGTGGTATTTACATGCTTAGATGTAGAATATATCAAACTTGTATGTATACATATACAAATAGTGAATTACAATTGACTCTTAAATAATTTGAACTTCATGCTCACTTGTATCCACTTTATGCATATGTATAATCTAGTTTTGATAATTCTCACATATACATGTTTTGCCAATTTTTTTGTGATTTACTTCATGTATATGCATGTTTAATTCAAATCTAATAAATATACATGTATACCCGTGAGTCTCTTGCCTTCATGCAAACCTTTAATAGACTCTTTTATTTTTGGATATGTATGCATATTGTTAGATTTGTATAAACCATACATATACCATGAAAATTGTTGATTTCAGTGAAAATGATTTTTCATGATTTGTTGTTAAAAAAAATTTGACTTATGATCGTTTTGGGCTTCAATGACTATTTTCATGTAGATACTATTTACATAACTTTTGAACACTCATCTTTAAGAAAATATATATTTGGAGCTTTATGGAATATGAGTGCTTGAACTTTATGTATTTAGTATTATTCATGAAAAACATATGATTTTTTATTTATGAAGGATCTTTAACTAGTTTGTCAAAAATTCATTTAAACTAGTTATCTATTCTTCAAGTATTGCACATGATCCTATTTTTATGGATAAATTCTTTTGTGATTTCAAAATTTTGATGCTTCATTGTATTGAATATTAGTTTAGATGTTAGTATTTGTCAATACTTGGATTATACTTGTACACCTTATGGACCACAAATAAATCTATATATGATTGGGTTGAATGCTTATTTGTGCCTATTAGATGTACTAGTATAGCCTTGTGTTGATGATCATTACATTCTTAAACTTGTATTCCCAATTGGATTTATGTTTTGATCATGTGATTTCATTTCATGTATAAGTTTCTTTTGCCAAAACATTAAAATATACATGGATAACCTTTGAGTCATTTGCTTTTCATGCAAATCTATTTATGAGGACTCAATTGTATTTGGGGATATGTATGTATACTTAATGTCTTGTCAAAACATACATATGCTATGAAATATAATTTTGATGATTTTCATATATTAAAATTTGTGATGATTTTCGTATTTTCAAAATTTATGATTTTAAGGAATATTGAGTTTTATTGCTAATTTTCATGATACCATGTTTCACATAACACTATCACACACTTCTTTTGATATGGACTTTATGGATAGAGTGCTTTTTAGTGCCTTGTGTTTCATTGATCTTTCATGAAAAACTTTTTAACTTATTCCTTGATGGAAGGATCTCGTACTAGTTCTTAAAACAAGTTCATTTAACTAGTTCGAATTCTTCATATGGTAGATTATATGATGTATACACTTATGCTTACTTTTCAATTGGTATCATTGGATATTTCAATTGGTATCAATTTGACTCTTGTTGTATATACTCATATTTTGTTCTTTCATATATGTATGTATCTACTTCAATTGATATACTATTTTCATACATATATATGATTTGTACTTGTGCTTTAGCTAAAATTGACTCTTTTATTTTTAAGCACAAAGTTGTTAATGCTAAGCTTACTTCAAATCTTATTTATCTTCAAGCTTATGCATTGTATTTCATAATTGGTATCAAAATTCAAAATTTTGATTTGTATTGTCTATATGCAAGGAGAGCTTAACATCTCTCTTACATATAGATTCATGTTGAGTATATTATAAATTGAGGAGATTGACAACTCTTCTTTATATGATATACGTGTGTAGGGGGAGCTTCACATCTCCTCTTATGCATGACATATTATACGTTATGTGAATTAGGGCTTGTCATCCCTCTTTCATGTAATGTATATGTGTCGGGAAGCTAACTTAACGTCTTCCTCTTCATGAATTTATATCGCATATAAATTTTATTGATTGATTTGTATTTTACCCTCCTTTATTTCTTTGTTTTTGACAAAAGGGGGAGAAAAATTTGTTTGATGTATTTTTCTTTGAACCCTTTGTTGATGATTGACAAAAAGGGGGAGAAGAATTTGTGATTTTATATGCATGATTTCATGATTTCCTTACTTAAGGGGGAGAAGTATTTGGTTCCTTGCTTAAGGGGGAGTAAGATTTGTATTTATGCATATATGTTGTCTTGCAATTAGGAGCAAAAGATTTGATTTATGATTTGATTTATATGATTGCATCTCCTACATTGCATACATGTCATGTGCTTTTATTGCCATATCTATTATTTCTTGTCATGCATGAGTTAAGGGGGAGCCTCTTTGAAGCTTTACTTTAATCCATGCATATATAACTCCATGAGTTTTGTCATCATCAAAAAGGGGGAGATTGTTGGCCCAAAGGCCCTTCACCCTAGTTTTGATGATGATCAACTCATGTAGTTATAGTTACTAATGATCTTGTTTATTTAGTGACAGATTCTTTATCAAGATCTTAGTAGGTGCATAGCTCAACAAAGGATAAAAGAACAAGATTTGGAGCTTGCATGTGGTGATCCAAGGAAGTTTTTGGATCAAGCTTGGACCAAGTCAAGAAAATGAGAAGCCTTCAAGGGAAGACTTCAAGAAGTTGAAGACTTGTGTCTAGGTATAGAATTTGTATTTTTGTTTTAGTAAAAATGTAAAGGATAGAATAGTGGTGGATTGCTCAAGTTATATCACACACACACACTCTTGATAGAACTCTTGATTTAATGTTTTTTATAAAAGATTTTCTAGAATAGAAAAGATTTTTCATTATGACAAAATACTATTTTTAGATTTTGGTATTTCATAGTTCATATCTTTAAACCAAAATCATGATTAGAGCTTTATGTCAAAAACATAGATATTCCATATTGATTGTGTAGTGGATCATATCCATACACACCATGCTTTTAAATGAACTCAAATATCTTGTTTTTGTATTTGATGAAGATTTAGAAAAACAAGTTTGGAAAAACATGTTTTGGAAAAATACATTTTAGTTATTTAGCTAATATTTCCAAGTTACAAAAATAGACCAAAACATCTATAACATGTCTTGATTTTGTGCAAGCATGTTTGTTCTCTCATGTATATTGGTAAAACTATTTTTGTAGAATTTACATGTATTTTTAGGATTTTATAAAAAGATTTTTTGTACAGATTTCTGACCTGGAAAACTGGCTGACAGGCCAACCGGTCGACTGGACCGGTCGACCGAAGTGCACAGCCATGTGCACGTTGTCAGCACAGTGGCCGGTCGACCGGGTCGGTCGACCGACCAAGAGAGCTTGCTCTCTGGAAATGTCCAGTCGACTGACCCAGTCGACCGACAGTTCAAATCCAGGCGAGCGGTCGACTGGCAGTCGACCGGTCCAGAGAGTTCTGCTCTCTGGAAGTTATCGGTCGACCGAGCGGTCGACCGGTGGCTGCAACGGTCAGAAAAATGACCGTTGGCCGGTCGACCGGCGGTCGACCGACAGCACTGACACAGCCCCAACGGCTCTTTTTCTGGGCAGCCTATAAAAGGGGGTTTTGTCAATGGTTTTAAGGTTAAGATTTTTGAGACTTCTTGAGCAGATTTTCTGATACTTTTAGAAGAGTTTCTCCACAAAATTTAAGTGCAAATACTTCCAATCAAAAGGAAGAGTTTTTATCAAGAGAGTGTTTAGTGATCTTTGAGTTTTCTACCAAAGCTTTCTTTCCTTGCTTTCTCACACTACACTTGAGCTTCCATTGTAAATCTATCCTCTAGGAGAGTGTTGTAGTGAGAGCTTTTATTGGTGATCAAGTGTTAGATCACCAAGAGTTGATTTCTTGTACTTTGAGGAGACGGGCAAGTGTGCTCGTTGTTGGTGGTTGAGTTCGGTTGTGAACTCGTTGGTTCGAGGTACGGCCTCGGCAAGCTTAGGGGGCTTGCGTGTGTACGGGATTTGGGAGTCCGAGGGTTTGTAGGTGTACGGCACCGAGGAGAGATCCGGTGGGATCTTACATAGTGGAAATCCTTCGTGTGTCGAAGGCGGGGATGTAGAGCAAGTGTGCTCGAACCTCGAAACAAACCCTTTGTGTTTGCGATTGCTTACTCTATCCCTCTCTCTCTCTTTGTCTCTTTTATATCTTGCATTTACTTTCATTGTGTTCATCTTATATATGCATGATATATACCCTTGTGCTTAATTGATATATAATTGCGTGGGATTGTTGTTAACACTAGTATTCAACCAAGAGAGCCAACGCGGCACCTCAACCCATTCAAGGGGAATCTAGAGGAGCTTGTCCAGAGCCTCGCAAGGGGAATTCGGCAACACTCTTGAGTTATACATAAGTGTTTAATTAAAAGAAGTTTAATTTGGTCTACTTAGTTTTAATCCGCATTATTTGTTCATAAGTGACCATTAGATTAGCCATCACCTATTCACCCCCCCCTCTAGGTGAACTTACAATTGGTATCAGAGCAATTTCAACTGTTTCATCAATTGAGTTATCTTTACCTCGGCAGCTATAGAGAATTCAATCGAATGCATACCCCCTCTGGAAGTGGTGGGAGTGGTTTCTCAGGGCAAGATTCCCACTGAATGGTTTTTCTGCTAAGGCTTCAAAGAGATCCCAACCCTTGTTCTCATCTTTCTTTAAAAATTTCCCTTGACACATCGTCTCGAGGAGTATCTTGGTTTGATAATCTAGTCCATCATAGAGAATTTGGCATTGTCGCCACTTCTCTATGCTGTGATGAGGACATTGGGCTAGTAAATCTTTAAACCGTTCAAAATATTTCCAGAATGGTTCACTTGATTCCTGTTTGAACTGCATTATATTTTTTCTGATGAGGGCCGTTTTGTGAATGGGATAGAATTTCTTAAGAAATACTTTAACAAATTCATCCCATGTCGAGATAGAACTGGCAGGCAGATTGTATAGCCATTTCTTGGCTATGTCCTTAAGTGCGAAGGGGGTGAACCTTAATCTAACAGCATCTTCCCCTAGTTGGGGAATTCTCATCATCAAGCACACTTCTTCAAACTCACGAATGAAGAAATATGCGTCCTCAGATTCTAGGCCATGAAATCTTCGGAGTGTATTTATGAATTGTGGTTTTAGCTCAAAATTGTTCCCAGTTGCTTCAGGTAAAAGAATGCATGATGGAAGTGACGTACGAATGGGATAGAACTTGTCTAGGAGAGAAGTGTTGTTGGCCATGATTGGATTTGTGTTAGGAGGTGGTGTTTGTGCAAGTGTAGAAATCCTAACAAGTCTTGCTGAAATTGGATCCCGATACCACCCTTGCATGCACAATCACAGACAACATTCACCAAGCAATCAAGCGAAAAAAAAGAAAAAGGAAAAACAATCACCAGCTATCTAGGATTCCTGGACCTAGACGACTCCTAACTGTTTGATGAACCGAAGAAGGTTATTGCTCGAGTCAGACCACAGCTAATCAGCCAGGTGGGTCAAGGTTGGTGGGAGGTATCCGCGCAGAAGTGACAGGCCTAATTAAGCCAAACCACCAGCCTTCGGGGTTTCGCCCCTCAATCCCCAACCTTAGTCACTAATTTGACTGGATTGTGAATCAAAAACAATTTCTAACCTCAGCTGATCTCTTAACGGGTCTGGATGTCCCTAGGGGCTAACGTCTATCAATTTTATTAAAAAGCTTGAGATTGTGAGTGCTTGGAATCTTATTTTTGGGCTAAGGAAGGGTGATTAAATTCCCACCTTATCTTTTTAGTGGATGTTGCCTTTAAAATCAATTTGTGCAAGTGTTCAAGATAAACAAGATTCACTCAAAGCGATATAAATCAACCAAGAGATGAGTCCTATTCTGAATGCAATGCGTACATACCTTGCTCCAGCACTCTTCAACAGTAAAGTAAATGAATTGAAAAGACACGTGCCTAAAATGCAAATGTCTAATCAATTTTAACTTTTCAACAAGTATTTTACTGTTGGTTTATTAGCAGGCTCCTGGTGATGGCATACAAGAAATAAAGTTTGCAGAAACTCCAATTTTGCAAAGCAAGCAGCCCTGCAAAAAGACAGTCAGTAGTGAACTCTTCTTTGCCGCGGTTCCGCGGTCAGAGCCAAGCAAACGCGGCAATTCAGAGGGTACTTGGTCTCTGCTTTCTAGAGCAGGGGCCCAAGACCACTTATATGTTACTCCAAGTCTTCTTTCCTGTTTTCGTTGATCTGTAACCTGCAACAGAGAAGAAAAATTCGTTTAGTTTCAAAAATTCAATAAAAGACCGTTACCCTCCCCGGCAACGACGCCAAAAATTTGTTCGGAAGAATTAATTGTATTGAAAAGGGTTTAGAGTAAACCGTTAGTTGCCGTGTACTAATGATCAAGAACTTCGAATGTTTATGTAGGTTTACTTTACTCCTTCCGAATTACCGTTCGTAGCATAAGCTAGGATGGGTCGTATCCGCAGAGAGGGTTAGCGATAGAAGCGTTCAAGGTTTGTATTGAAATCTTGTGAAGAAAAATGAAGATTCTTCTTTGTTTTGAGAAATGGAAACAAAACGATGTGGAAGGTGAGTGAAAAATCTTTTGGTGTTGTGTAAAAGAAAAGAAGAAACGAGAATAAAGATGAAGGAGAACGGAGGTGTTTGAAGAAAAAGAAGTTTTTAGAGGAGAGATTTTTAAGAGAGATTTTTAGGAATAATATAAGGAGAAACCATGACTAACTAACATAATAATTTACTAACTTACTACTCTCGTTGGGTGATGCAAGCCTCATATAGAATCATCGGCAATTGTAGGTCTTGCTTTACCAAGTCCTTGTGTTGTCCCATGTCGAAGGTGTTTCTCATCTAGGCTAGTTGCCTCCTTGAATCATTGGCTCCCTAAATAGATCTTCATTAGTGGAACAAGGATGGTCACTTTTAACAATGCTAAGAAACATACAAGATTCATTAGTTCATCAAAGCTATAATAAAGCAAGCATGAAATAAGAACTTGTAATGTAGTCATTGGCATAGTGAAGTGCTCCATCTTCATGTTCCATCACGGCACTTGTTCTAAAGACAAGGCTCTAAGTGAGGCTCACATGAGTCATATGGAGGGAAAACTTAGCATTTGTAAAGAATAAAAAGCTACACATCTTCATTGGGAACGATATAGACTTGTAATTTGCAAGACTTGAAAGAAGAACGTATCCAAAGAATCATATAAGTCAGCAATCACCCAAGAGTTAGTAAGTTAGTAAAATTAAAAGTTAGTTAGTCATGTTAATGATTTAGCTAGACATAGAAATAAAGAACAAGAGACAAGTCATTGTAGAAGTGAAGTAAATGAAAGTAAAAGCTTAGAAGAAAAACAATGCACTAGAACAAGAGAAGATGAAGATTGAAAGCTCGATCCTTATATTGCGTTGTCACCGTCTCCAATTACAAAGATTGCTCACTCTCTCTCTCTCTCTTTTTGGATTCTAGAAGGAGAAAAAGAAAATTACATAAGATACTAAAGAGCACCTAGAGAAACCTTAACAATTTCTCTATAAAAATAATGCTCTTTTCTCCTCCCCGATTACAGAGGCCCTAGAGGTCTATTTATAGTATTCATGCGAGGAAGCCATCCCACTTTAGTCTCCGGATCAAATGCTGAAGTAACGACCTCCAGATTGCCGCGGTTCCGTGGCATGTGCCGCGTTTTCGCTGCCGTTTCTTGGCCGCTGCACTAGCGAATTTTTGTGCCTTTCTGTTACATCTCATATCCTCAGTTGGATCTGGTGAAAACTGAGAATACGTTATGGATCTTTTCAGACTTGGGCCTTTCTCTTGTGGGCTTCTTAAATGCTTCCTTAATTCCTCAAAAATCATCATTTGAGCCTCTTTCTCCATTAGACATTGGACCTGAAAAAGAGAGAAAAAAGCAGTAAAAATTAACCTTTTATTCATATAAAACATAGCATGGTGGTAGAAAATGATGCATAAATGACTCCAATCAGGAAGCTTTAGAAAGGACCTGAGAGTGAATCTCTGAAGAGACTTTGCGGTACTACCGGGCCCTAGGGCTCTTAGAGCCGGAAGAGAGAAACTCTTTATACTTTGCCTGGTCAAATTCCACGACAAGCGATTCGACCATTTTTTGCCATATAGGTGAGTCACTTTGCGCCACGACTTGCTCATCAGTAGAGAAAGTTGTCCCCAGCGGAGTCGTCATCTCTTGTTTGATGGGGAAAAGTTGAGGGCATGTAAAATTTT
Organism: Agave tequilana; assembly: GCA_038442645.1. Taxonomy (NCBI): domain Eukaryota; kingdom Viridiplantae; phylum Streptophyta; class Magnoliopsida; order Asparagales; family Asparagaceae; genus Agave; species Agave tequilana. The sequence goes on along the minus strand of JAVJIF010005034.1, from coordinate 28,879 downwards.
TAACTGACTGTAAAGAAAGTTACAACAACAATCAAAACTTCCGAATACAAGAGAGATGATATTCAAGCTCAAATCTTCTCCTTGTTTAATACTGGGTTCTTGATGTGGTGGTGAAAATTAAATCTTGTTTTCCGTTGACCAGGTGAGCGTCATAGTACTCTAGGAACCTTCCCTTTGGACAATGGACGGAGTAGCGCAACTCTTGTCCAGCAAGATCTCAAAGAGATTTGAGGCAAAAACAAACTTGTACTTAGCAAGTTTCTAGAAGAGTTAAACTCTTAAGTATTTCTCAGCTAGAGGCCCGGATCAAGATTCTCCAAAATCAATCAAAAATTTTCGACCCCTCTTCAATAACGAACTGAGCTATTTATAGGGGTTTCATGGGGGTAAAACTGTCTCCTAAAAACTCCCCATAATGGGCATTAACTCCCTCATTAGGTGGGCAGTTGATCGGGGGAAAACCGCGCACAAAAAGTGTATGTTTTGAAATCGATATTTAAAGTGTGTGCGCTTTGGCTTCCTCGATACTTCCGTTATAGCATATAGGCTAAAATGAGTCGAATCCACGAGGACGGGAGGCGATAGAAGCTTTACCGGTTGATTCACGTGTGTGTTAAAAGTTCTTCAATGTTTGAAAGAATGAAAAGAAAGAAAAACAAAGAATGGAAAAAAATATGTACGGTGAAAACAAAGAAGTGGGAAACATAGAAAAGAATGTATTTGTGATTTTTGAAATATTTCTAAAATAAAGTGAAAAAGAAAGAAAACTCACGGCTACTAACTACTAATGACTCCACCAACACGCTAACTTTAGTGATGGTTGCCTCACTTGTATCATTGGCCATCACTAGTCCTTGGTTCAAGAGCGATTCAAAGCATAGCCCATATGTAACTCATCACAACTCAACTCAACAAACAAGTGCAAGCTACACTTAAACCATCAAAACTATAGAAAAGTAAGCATGGAGTAAAGTAATGTTAGCTTGTTAGTGGTTAGAAAGTTAGAGTGTTAGATCCATCATCATGAGCCATCAATGACTCTTGCAAGAGCAAGACCAAGTAGAGGCTATTAGATTCATGTGAATTATCATCAAAGAAGTTAGACTAGTTGGTGGTTAGTAGTTAGTTGCCATGAGATAAAAGTTAGCTACACATGTAAAAGGAAATAGAGAGAAAACAAAGAGAGGTAAAGAGAGAACCTTCCATAGCTTGTCACCTTCTATTACAAGCACTCTTGCATTTCACTCATGTATAACTCTCTTCCCTAATACAAGATCTAAAGAAAATGAAAAATACAAAGAGGAGGAAGAAGAAAAACTACACTACACTATCCTAAACTACAAAATGAAAATGAGAACTACCTTAAACCTTGCATATCTCCCAACTCTGGAACCTAGGGGGGATTTATAGGCACTAGGGAAGAGGGGGGCCAGAGGACAAACCCTGGCCCAAAACGCGGCCGCGGCCGCGGCTATCCTTGGGCGGCGCGCGCAGCGCTGCCTGCTGCACACTGCCCAGTTGTTCCCCTATCGGCTTCTGCTCCTGGTTTCTAGTTTTGGGCTTCTGATTTTTGATAGAATCAGCCTCTTAGGTCAATGGCTATCTTAATAGGCCTTTAATCACCAATTAAATGGTGATTTAGGGTCTTCTTCTTCATTGCACACCATGGACCTAGAACCAAGCAAGCAAAGCTTTATTAGCAAAATTTTATACCAAATAATATGCGAATGTGATAAAAATTATGCGAAATTAGAGACTAATCATACCCCACACTTATCTTTTGCTCGTCCCGAGCAAAACAAAAGAAATAAAATTATTACACCACTTTCACAGGTGAAACGATTGCATGCAACAAGCTATTAAACATCTAGGTTTCCCCTAGAGGAGGAGTTTTGTCTCCTGAGAGTTTTCAGTGGATTACACCCATAAAATCCATAAAGAAAGAAATCAAATGTTAGTATTTTGAAAACACATTTTAAAATAGAGAAAAGTGTTGAAGTATTTTTTTGTAAAAATATAAGTGATCCATGGTCATAGGCTAATCAGAAATTAATCTTCCTTAAACTAAGTTGAAATGTAAAATCTTGTTATAAATTAAATGTAAGAATTTAAAATTGAATTGACTCTTTGATCCTTCATAAAACTCTTAGAAGAATATGCACTTTGTGAACTGTGAAGATTTTTGGGATATCGACTCTAACTTTCATGCCATTTGTTTATATTATTATATATATATATATAATTTTTTCTTTTTCTTTCCTTAGTTTTTTTAGGCTTTCTTATCTACCCGAGTAGTGAGCCTTTAGTCGGTGACTCCCAAACCATATGATCTTAGGGTACCAGATGAGAAAACATCCCTCGGACTTAAGGACTCGAGTAAACAAGGCCACAAAACTAGAGGGAATTATTTTGTTTTCGTTTACCATTTTAGGTATGAATATTCATGCTTCCTGAGGCATAATTACCAAACTTCAATAAGTGGTTTTTATTTATCATAATAATTTTATTAATATATATTTTTATGGCAATTTTATTCTTTGTTTCAATCCAAAAATTGTGTAAGTGTGGAGTGCATAAATCCAAGGCAAAAAATGTAAGATCAAATTATCTTTTCAATCTTACTTTCTTATCCTAAAATTTAAACAAGATCTATTATTTTGACTCGGTTTAAAATTTCATAATTTTAGGTCTTCCTAATTCCTCAGTTAATCTTAATTTTCTTAAAAATAAATTAAAACTATTTATGTTATTTCAATAAGTTTTGTAAAAAGAAAAGAAAAGAGTTTTTATGTAAAGATTTTTTTAATTAAAAAGAAGTGTAAAAGAAAGAAAATATAAAACTAACTATGTTAGTAAACCCTCCCCCACACTTATCTCATGCATTGTCTGCAATGCATCGTGAATGTGTATATACATGAAATAAATGGGAAGAGAAGGAATTACCTCATTGTGGTGGCTCCGGTAGTGGTCGGATTGGGCCTAGCGTTGCTACCCAATCAAGATATCGTGGATCTTCCAGAAACCCACCTATGACCTCTCTAATATGACCCAATAAAAGAATGATTGATTGAATGATCTTATTTAAAATTTTATCCCCATTTAATTTTTAATTTTCAAAATTAATTACTGAGACATTTTCTTCAACAATGAAGTGTGATTTTGAGAAATGATTGATTTGGACTCAAATGAAACAGGAGCAAAAATCGACACCGACTCGGGAAGTTGACTCAGATCAAGTCGAGAGTCAACAATGAAAGTCAAAATTGGTTTACAAATAGGGTCCAAACAAAGAATTGATGTTCACAGACTTTTCCCATGAATGAAGGGTAATCATAAGAGATTGGTGATTCTATTTCACGGTGTACTGGTACAGGATTCAATGTTGACTCCGGAATAGAGAAAAAAATCTGGTAAGGATACCGGAGTCATTAGTGAATCAAAAAGTGAAATGAAATTACTAACATGAGGCTCAGGATCATATTCAAGATCAAGTTCAATTTCAGGAAAAGAATAACTTGCCAAAATATCAGGGATGTGATGTTGGTCAAGTTCAGGTTGGTATGATGAAATTGAAGTTGGATTTCCAAAATGACATGATTCTTGGGTCCACTCAGCAGAGTTAGGGATATAAGGATTGGTCAAAGATTGACAAGAAAGACCTCGCTCTCATTGATCAATTCGCTCATAAGTAAGTCTAACCTACTGATAGGCCGTGTAACAGAATTTGGATTTGAAATCATGTCTTCCATACTCTTTGCAATTAGTTCTTCTTGAAAAGGTGAGTATGGAAGTTGATTTTGGAAATTGTGGTGAAATTGTAAGTCCATCAGATGTTCCTCGGACTCACGCAAGGGTTACATACTCAAGTCCAATATTGATAGTTGTTCATTTTGAATTGGTGAGACTGGAAAAGATGAGTAGGACTCCTAAAAATTAGTTGAGATGATGAGTCCAACATGTTTTGTATTCATTCACAAAAGACTTCCAAACGCTTTTCTAGCTCAAATTCTTCTTCAATTGGTTACTCTAGAAAAGGGGTATATGGAGTTTGATGTGGGAAGGATTGTGAATTGAGCAAATTTTAAATTTGTTGTAGGGACTCTTCCATACTCCGTTCCAAATCAGATTTTTCTTCGGTTGGTGGAACAGGAGAAGGAGTATATGAACCAAAAACGGGGAATGAACTTTGTGAAAATTGTGGACAAGGCGGTTGAGAATTTCACTCGGGGCAAGTGAATCCCCATGAACTCTGTGAAGAGTTGAAATTATTTTGAAAATTATGATCATAAGATTGGGGGTACGGGTTCATGTTGCACATAGCCGATCAGAGCTATCCGAGTCAAATGAGGTCGGGGTGAAGTGTGGATTCATATTAGGATTGAAAGAGTTGTTGTTGTTAAAATCCATATCACAATTTATAAGAAAGAAAAACAAACAAATAAACAAACAAACAAAGAAAAAGAAAAAGAAAACAAGCCTATGCTAGGATTGACTTAGACCTAGACGACTCCTAACAGGTTAGACTGTCCATGGGGGGTATATTGTCAGAAGCTGACAACGAGTTAATCGGCCAGGTAGGGGCAAGATCAGTGGGAGGTATGCGTGCCGGAGCAACGGGCCTAATTATGCCAAACCACTGTTCTTCGAGGTTTCACCTCTCAACCCCAAACCTTAGACACCAATTTGACAAGAGTCAACTTCTAACAACTTTTCCCTTAGGTCAATCTCTTAAATGAGTCTGAAATGTCCCTAGGGGCCAACGTCTAGCAAATTTTATTTAGGCTTGGGTTGAGTAAGTGGGGAGGTGATTTTTGGGCTAAGGGAGGGTAATAACTTTCCCACCTTATGTTGTTTTGGGTTTTGCCCTTAAGTTAAATTTGTGCAAGTGTGCAATATAGATAAGAATGAACACAAAAAAGCGAGTAAATCACTAAAGTGATTGTCCTATACTATATGCAATGCCATATGTACACCTCCTATCAATATCAGAACAACAGAAGAACAAAATACAGCATATTGGAATGAAAATTGACACGTGCCTAGATGCAAATTTCTAAATCGTATTAAAGCATCCAATTTTTGTATTTTAATTCTTAAAATTATTTACAGTGCACAGATAATATAAACAAAAGTTAGTAACAGAGTATATGAATGTACAAGAGTTTACCCAACCACACAAGAGCAAGTGTGGACTTCTCCAATGCTAAAAAAAAAAATTTGACCCGCACACCAAAAACAAAAAGAAAAGTTAACAAAAACATGAAATCAAATCGTTCCCATCCCCGGCAACGGCACCAAAATTTGATCGGGGGAAAATCGCGCATAAAAAGTGTATGTTTGAAATCAATATTTAAAGTGTGTGTGCTTTGGCTTCCTCGATACTTCTGTTATAACATATAGGCTAAAATGAGTCGAATTCAAAAGGACGGCAGGTGTTAGAAGCTTTACCGGTTGATTCACATGTGTGTTAAAGTTCTTCAATATTTGAAAGAATGAAAAGAAAGGAAAACAAAGAATGAAAAAGAGAAGTACGGTGAAAACAAAGTGGGAAACATAAAAAAGAATGTATTTATGATTTTTGGAATATTCTAAAATAAAGTGAAAAAGAAAGAAAACTCACGGCTACTAACTACTAATGACTCCACCAACACGCTAACCTCTTAGTGATAGTTGCCTCACATGTATCATTGGCCATCACTAATCCTTGGTTCAAGAGCGATTCAAAGCATGGCCCATATATAACTCATCACAACCTAACTCAACAAACAAGTGCAAGCTACACTGAAACCATCAAAACCATAGAAAAGTAAGCTTGGAGTAAAGTAATGTTAGCTTGTTAGTGGTTAGGAAGTTAGAGTGTTAGATCCATCATCATGAGCCATCAATGGCTCTTGCAAGAGCAAGGCCAAGTAGAGGCTATTAGATTCATGTGGATTATCATCAAAGAAGTTAGACTAGTTAGTGGTTAGTAGTTAGCTGCCATGAGATAAAAGTTAGCTACACATGTAAAAGAAAATAGAGAGAAAACAAAGAGAGGTAAAGAGAGAACCTTTCATACCTTGTCACCTTCTATTACAAGCACTTTTGCATTCCACTCATGTATAACTCTCTCCCCTAATACAAGTTCTAAAGGAAATGAAAAATACAAAGAGGAGGGAGAAGAAAAATTACACTATACTATCCTAAACTACAAAATGAAAATGAGAACTACCCTAAATCTTACATATCTCCCAACTCTGGAACCCAGGGGGTAATTATAGGCACCAGGGAAGAGGGGGGCCAGGGGACAAACCCTGGCCCAAAATGCGACAGCCGCGAAAATGTGACTTTTACCGCGTTTCCGCGGCTGTCCTTGCGCGCCGCCTGCTACGCGCTACCCAGCTGTTCCCTTCTCAGCTTCTGCTCCTGGTTTCTATTTTTGGGCTTTTGGTTTTGATAGAATCAGCCTCTTAGGTCAATAGCTATCTTAATAGGCCTTTAATCACCAATTAAATGGTGATTTATGGTCTTTTTCTTCATTGCACACCATGGACCTAGAACCAAGTAAGCAAAGCTTTATTAGTAGAATTTTATACATATAATATAATATGCGGATGTGATAAAAATTATGTAAAATTAGAGACTAATTAGCAGTAATTGACCTAGTAATGAGGGCAGTTATAACAGAGACGGAGGGTTCCTCTGAAGTAGAGACGCGGGCTTCGAGCCTTACATTTAGCCGTTGAGGTAACGCCTGAGCTTGGATTTTGGTTGAAATGTGAGCCTCAAGTCTTGAGTCAAGCTCTATGTGAGACGTGGGCTTCAGGCTCTGCGTCTTGGTCATTGCGGTAAAGTAGAGACACGAGTTTCGACCCTCGCGTCTTGGTACTGCAATGATGCTGAGACGCTACTTTCAAGCTCTGCATCTTGGTTATTGTAGCAATGTTGAGACGCGGGTTTCAACCTTCGAGACTTGGTGCAGCGCGTGTGGCTATGGTTAGCCTTGCGTCTGGAGTTTGGACTTTGCTTTCTGATGACTTGTCCTCGGTAATTTTTGGACAGTCTACAATCCTAGATAGTCATCTTTGGAAAGGTCCCAAAACTGAAAGTCACCATATTGGTGGTGACTTTCTTTTGTTCTCACTTGAGAGTCAGAAAGTTAGAACTCCAGCATCTACTAATGCTTAGATCTTCTCCTTGAGAACAAAGTATCTGTTGGTAAGATGATGCACCATTCTGTGAAAAAGAAAGTAGTTGGGATTATTTCTACGCCCCATTTCTTTTGGTCACTAGACATCTGGTAACTTTAGTTTGTTACCCTTGTTAAGTAGGTGAAAGATGGTTATCACATGTTCATCTTTGAAGGAATATTGTCTCGGCAAAAATTTAAACTCCTGATTGTTGCTGGTGTCGCTTATTTTCTTCTTTGGTGGAGCTCCTCTAGACAACTTGACTACCATTGTTTCCTTCCTTTTGGATTGAGAAGTTTGGGTTGCATCACGCTCCTTGGTACTGACCCCCCACTTATTCTTAGGCATGAGGGCTCGAAATTTTTAGCTAATTTCTTAGCTATATCTTCTTGTTCAACAAGCTCCTTCCAATTATGGGCTTTGACAGTTCCCATACAAACTTCTACTCTGTCAAGAAAGTTGTGCTGACATGTTTGAAGCAACATGTGTAAGGCATACCTGCGGGTAACATGAGAGAGAGATTGTGAAACCTCTCATTGTATTCCCACACAGATTATCTCCTTTCTAAATCATCGAGAGGAGCTTATCCATGGTCACCTCGGTATCATCCTCGTAAAATCAAGAAAGGAAACTGGTTTTTAGATCAATCCAAGAGTTAATGAAACCATTAGAAAGGCTTTTGAACCAGTCAAATGCTACTCACTTAAGCGTGTCGATGAATAATCTGGCCATGACATCATCATTATCTATCATGTTGTTAGTTTGCAAGTGGAAGTAATAAATGTGCTGATTTGGTGAGCTATTGCCATCGTATGTGTGTAACGTAGGTAGCTTAACCTTGGCGGATAAGAAACTGAGTCCCCTTCCAGTGGTAAAGACGCGTCATCCCTACTTTCTTCAGTTCATTCCTCTGAACCAGAGATGCAATCTGAGCTTGGATGCCTTTTATAGCATCAGTATCAATTGTGGAACTTTTCTTTGACTTTTTCAGTCTTAGGGAGTTCCGTGTGGGGGTTCTCCTCCTCATCGTGATTGCTACTGATGGTTTCATCATTGTTTAGATTGTTTAGGAGCTGTGCCAACATTTGATGGATATTTTTCAGAGCTGATTGTTGAGCTCTGAAAGTTTACTCTTGAGCCTCCATACCCGATGGAGATCATCATTATGGTTGTTGTCGGCTATGCTGACCGACACAATCCTTATTCTCTCTCAGCTGACAGTGGTGGAGGAAGCATAACCACTGGCTTCTTCTTCATTATTTGACCATTGAAAGAGGCTTCTCAGTGATTCCGGTGACATAGCCCTTGTGGAAGAGGAGGATTGTCCATATTTGTAGGGTATTGCTACCCTAGAGCAGGTACTCGAAAGGCGCCTCCTGGTTCAATTAGAACCTAACTTAAGCCTGGACTATAATTGATCGATCACATATATTGCATATATATTGTCACATTATCATGTTTTTTATCTAATAAATCCTATCAATAGGTCTTATTCTTCTTTGTTAAATATAGGCCCATTGCTAAAAGAAAGGGAAGAAAAACGAGCCCAAAAGCCTATCAAAATTCTGATTTCATTCAGAATTAATTCAAAATTAGAAGATCAGGGCAGATCAAGGCAGATCAGAGAGGATAAAATCGGTTGAACATCGATTAAAATGGATCTTTACAAATCACAATTAGTTAAAGCCAACAATCTAAGGCCATTTTGACAAACCCAGGAGCTGAAAAAAACCAGCAGAAGATATGAGAATCACCAAACCGGGAACCACCTCCATTTGGGTGTGGCCACCTGGCCACACAAGGGCTGCGAAAACGCGGCCCTAGCCACATTTTTGTGGCCTTGTTAAGGTTGTTGGGGGAGCGTTTGCTCCCCCAATCTTCCTACACCCTCTACCGTCTGGTTTTCCCTATAAATACCATTTTTGACAGAGAAGAAGAGAGCGAAAACTAGGATTAAATTTCTTGCTCATTTTTAGGGTTTTAGGAGTACTGTTAGATAGTTTGGAGAATTTGTATCTCCTCTTTATTTTTTTTCAGTTTAGACCAGTAAAGAGAGAAGAGTGAAACTGAATATGTAATTTATCCTTGAAGTGACAATCAAAGGAGATTCAACTTGCTTGTTCAACTCGACTCAATTCGGTATGTCTATGTTTAATTTTCATTTTCTTGTTTGTTTTACTTTCATTATGAGTAGCTAAATCATTTTCTGGGCTCACTAATTAATCTCTTCTACCTCTTCTCTCTTGAAGGATTTTTATGAAAGTATTCTCTTGGATAATAATAATGCCTAAAGTTAAACTTTGTTCTTGAAAGCTTATGAGGATGCTCTTCTTTTAAACTTGGACTTTCAAAGCATGAATATTTTCAAAATGTTTTTATTCCATACTTGCTTCTTCACGCTTGATTGTTTAACATTCTATTTTTAATGTTGTATTAAGAAAGACCTTAAGATTTAATCTAAAATCATTTTATTTGTTTTACTTGAACATTAAAAGAAAATAAGGTTTTTGCCTATGATAAAAGTGATGCACCAAAATATTCTTGAGAAAAGTAAGTAGTTGAGTAGAAGATTAGTGAGCCCAGATTTGTTTCCTATATTAAAAACAACCAAACAATTTCCATTATATTTTAAAAAGATCACCATTTCCAAAGCCTTCTCTAATTTTTAAGTTATCTTTAATTCATTTTCTTTCTTTCCATCTTCTTTTCAACTGAAAAACAAATAACATTCTTTGCTTTCTCAATAAAAACACTGAAAAGCTTTCATCGCATTCCTCCTCATGGACACTACCTGTTAGCCCAAAAACACGGTAATTCTTATCTCTTTGATTTTGCAATCAATTTTTTGGCGCCATTGCCGGGGAGGGAACGGTGTATTTATTTTTTAACAAGTTTAGTGTCTTGTTTCAGGGACATCAAGATTCAGAATTAGCACTCAAGCTTTACAGGAGAGACTTGGTATTTGTACCCCTACTCTCGAAAGTAGGAAATAGAATTTTATGAAATTGCAGCACAAGTTTGAAAATTTGAGGACTACTAAAAACTCTTTTTTGCAGGACATATTGCTTGCAAAAATGAAGTTTTTGTGTTATTATTCTGCTATATCTGATATTCACAATCCCTTTTTTAATCCAACAGTAATCTGAGTGATTGTTAATTGCTTAAAAAACGTTTAGACTTGTATTCTAGACATTTGTCTAATTACGTTTATTTTACAATTACTGTTGAAGATAGCTGGAGACAAGGTACGTATGCATAGCATATAGTTAGGAACATTCTTGGGTGATATTTGCTTGTAAATGCTACTTTTTTATATCTTGCACACTCTGCACAATCAATTCTAAGGGCAAAACCCAAATCAAGATATGGTGGGGAAGTCATTACCCTTAGCTCACAACCATCTCCAAGCACGCACCACCTAAGCCTAAGTATAATTGATAGACGTTACCCTTAGGGACATCTTGAACTCACTAGGAGATTATCCTAAGGGGGAAGGTGTTAGAATTTGACTCCTGTCAAATCAGTGTCTACGAAAGGGATTGAGGGGTGAAACCCTGAAGGCTGGTGGTTTAGCTTAATTAGGCCCGTCGCTTTTGCTCGGATACCTTACATCAATCTTGCCCTGACCTAGCTGATTAGCTTGTGGCCAAAATCTGCATTATACCTCCTGTAAATAATCAACCAGTTAGGAGTTGTCTAGGTCAAGGTTACCTTAGACTAGGCTTGGTTGTTTTCTCTTGTTGAACATTGGTGAACTTGTTTGTGATTGTGTTTGTGTATGCAAGTGTGGTCAAGAGACCCTAATTCATCTAGGGTGACTAGAAACACATCACTACCCTAGTTCGAACCAAAACCAGATTCGGTTATGGCTCAATCGACATCTTTGCAGGATATGTTCTAACCCATTAGAACCTCACTTTCATCCTTCATCCAACTTCCATCGGTTGGTGAACACAATTTGAGCTTAAGTCACAATTCATTAACACACTCCCTAAGTTTCATGGCTTAGAGTTCGAAGATGCTTATTTCTTCATAAGAGAATTTGAGGAAGTATGCTTAATAATGAAATCCCACACCTGCAGATGATGCTATTAGGTTGAGATTTGTCCAATTTGCTCTAAAGGACTTAGCCAAGAAATGGCTCTACAGCTTAGCGGCCGGCTCTACCACATCCTGGGATGGTTTCATCAAGGTCTTCTTGAAAAAATTCTATCCAATTCACAAGACCGCTCTCGTTTGGAAAAACATCATGCAGTTTAAGTAAGAACCTAGTGAACAGTTTTGGAGGTACTTTAAACGCTTCAAAGACCTCCTTGTCCAATGTCCTCATTATAGAATAGAGAAATGATGATAATGCCAAATTCTTTATGACAGTTTAGACTACTCAACCAAGACCCTCTTAGAAAACATGTGCTAAAGGGGATTCTTGCAGAAGGATGAGCATGAAGGATGGGATTTATATGAGAATCTAGCTGAAAAGACCATCCAATGGGAACCTACTAGTGAAAGCTCTAGGAATCCAAACTCCATCTCTTCAAAAGGAGGTTTACATTCAATTGAATCATCCATAGCTAACGAGGCTAAGTTAGCTAATCAAGCGAGAAGATTGGAAGCTTTAGAAACTAAGGAACCAAGTCTAGTCAATCAAGTCAGCCCAAACCAATTTCCAACTCCAGGTTGTACATACTGTTAGGCGATGAATCATGTGTTTGAGGAGTGTCCTGTGTTTCAAACTCAACAACAGTTTCCAGAACCGATGAATGCGGCCTTTTCAAGGCCGAACAATGATCCTTACGCTCTAACGTACAATCATTGCTGGAGAAATCATCCAAATTTCTCATGAAGCCAACAAAACAATGACCACCCACGGTCAAACCATCCACTTTCATCAATCCAATAATTCTTCCAATCATCAACCCAACTTTCCAAATCACCCTCACAATTCTCCCAACAATTTTTCACATTATCAACAAAATTTTCCCAACCAAACTCCACAACCCTCCTTTAAGAATACATAGCTTGAAAGGAGAACGACTGACTTTGAGAGAAATATGAAAAGATACATGAAGAACCAAGAATCCCTCATGCAAACAATACAGAGGCTAGAGGGTCAAATGAGCCAATTAGTCAATCACAGAATGAGACGCAAAAGGGTACCTTGCCCAATCAACCAATTATGAATCCTAGGAATTCTTAACAAGCTCATTTGGTTGAGGACAATCATTGAATCAATGTAATGTTGTTCATACATTGAGGTCGGGAAAGAAAGTTGATAACTAAGTGTCAACACCACTCAATCCTAGTCAGCACAATCACACTCCAGCTTCCACCTCATCTAGTCCCAATCCTTCCAAATCTGACGAATCTGAAACAGATAAGTTAACCAGTCAGGTGTATAAGCCTATTGAAATCACCTAGAGGGGGGGTGAATAGGTGATAATGCTAATCAATGCACAAATAAAAAATTGTGATGCAACGATCATCCAAAACAAGACTAGAAGCTTAATACCCCGTGAAGGGCTCTGAACTCCTTCCTCGTGATTCCTCTAGATAAGAGTTTGAGGTGCGTATTGCAATCTTGTTGTATGGTTATTTGATCGACAATATGAATATGAAACAAGTGTATATAGCAATGAATATGAATAACAAGTACAATGTTGCAATGAATATGTAGAGCAAGTAAATAAAGCAATGAATAAGAAGCAATGAATATTGAGCAAGAAATTAAAGCAAGAGGTAAGTAAACCAAACGCAAACATCGAGAATTTTTTCGAGGTTCGAGCACCCAGCTCTACGTCCCAGCCTTCACCCAGAAGGATTTCTAACCACTATAACTTCACAAAGAGTTACGATCACACCGGAGTACCCAACTCCACAATCTCAAGTACAAGTATTCTCTTGGTGATCAAAAGACCACAAACTCTCTTTTGAAAAATTCTTTTCCCTTACAAAAGCCCTATAGAACAATGAGTAGGATTAAAGCTCTAGTATTGTAAGTGGAAAAAGAAAAAGAATTTGAGAGAGTTTTTTAAACAAAAGCTTCAAAAATAAGAGAGATTTTTCAGCACAAAAACCAAGAACAAAACTCTTTTAAAAGCCTTTAAACTTTGAATATTTTTGCAAATGATTGTTGTAATTCTCACAACCCTAATCATCCCTATTTATAGGATAGAGCTAGGGTTTAAAGGGTAAACTAACATAATGATAATTAGGAAGAATTTGACCCAGAAAACAGCCCCTAAACTCATTTAGAGGCAAAAAGGACAATTTAAAACATGTTTAAAAATGTAGTCGTTAAGGCAGAAAACATAGCCTCGGTCGACCGACCGGTCGACCGGGTTTCAAAATAAAAGAGCCGTTGCGGCTACCGGTCGACCGCTCGGTCGACCGCAACAAACAGAGAGTCACTGACTTTTAGTCGGCCGAAGGTTGTTCGACCGGAAACGGGTTTCGGTCGGCCGCCCGGTCGACCGGGAGACGTTCACACATGCACGCACCCAACGGTCAGAATCCCGGTCGACTGGGTCGGTCGACCGATCTGACCTGACATAGAGTCAGTCGACCGGTCGGTCGACCGGCTCAGGTCAAAAACTGAAATTGGAAAAGGATTTTGAGGAGATTTTGATGTTTTACAAAATAGTTTTGATTAGAACTATGTATAATACACAAATTTGAGTTTATAAGCAAAAGACTATATTTAAAAATATTTTGTACATATATATAGGGGAAATTATTTGAAATGACATGTCCGCAAAAACTAGTGTGTGTAGGAATTTTGAGCTTCAAACCTACTCACTATTCTTTAACAAAACTATAAAACTATAAACAAATCTAATGAAATCTCTTAAGCCAAAATGAAGTCTTGAGCCATGCAACGCCATGCTAGAGCCTTCTCTTCTATGGACATTCCCTTTTGTGCCATATGCCTTGTTTGCTCTATGAACCTAGAAAATCTTGTAAAAGCTAAGCAATGGCCTTCAATAATGGTACTAACCTGAAACTTATCTTGAACAAACTTACTAGTACCATATAGCTTCTATGTATTTTGTTATCATCAAAACTTTAAACAAATGGAGAGTGTAACCTCTTGGGCTAACAATCTCCCCCTTTTTGATGATGACAAAACAAATAGGTTATATTAAAAAGATATGAAGAGAGAGGTAAAACTCCCCCTCAAATTATGCTATATTAAACAAGTAAAAGCAATTCAAAAACCATAATGATCAATAATTTGAATTTTTAAATAGCAAGCAAAAACATGAGACTAAAAACACTTGCAAAACCATATACACTTGCAAACCAAAACCAAAACCAAATAAACTCATGTTTTACAAGAATTTTACAAGAACACAAGAACTCATGAACTTATTTTTCTCCCCCTTTTTGTCACACATCAAAAAGGGATAAAGAAACAAGGAAAACATTTTTATTCAATAACACAAACATTAAGTGCACCACATATAAAGGAAAATCTATTAAAATCAAGTGGTTTAGTGAAAATATCGGCAAGTTGCAAATCCGAAGAAACATAATCAATCTCTATATCACCTTTCTCAAAATGATCTCTAAGAAAGTGATATCTAATCTCAATGTGCCTGGTCTTACTATGTTGATTTGCATTCTTAGTCATATGAATAGTACTAGTATTATCACAAAATATTTTTATATGTTCATAATGCAAATCATAATCAAGGAGAGTATGTTTCATCCAAAGGACTTGTGCACAACAAGCCCCCGCCGCAACATACTCCGCCTCGGCGGTTGAGAGGGCTACCGAATTTTATTTCTTAGAGGATCATGAAATAGGACAATTACCAAGAAATTGACATGTCCCACTAGTACTCTTTCTATCCACCCTACAACCCGCATAGTCGGCATCCGAATAACTCGTCATTGAAAAATATCCGGTTTTTGGATACCAAAGACTCATTCCAATAGTGCCCTTAATATAACGAATGATGCGTTTTACCACAATAAGATGAGACTCTTTAGGACACGATTGGAATCTAGCACAAAGACACACATTAAATATTAAATCCGGCCTATTTGCCGTTAAATACAACAAACTACCAATCATGCTCCTATATAACTTAATATCAACACATTTACCTTGGTCATCCTTATCAAGCTTGGTAAATATCATCAATATAAATCATTGGAAAGAAGAAAAGCTCATTAGTAGATCAAAAAATTATATCATCAATATAAATTTGCACTATAAGAATGTCATTATCAATATGCTTAGTAAATAATGTTGTGTCTACTTTGCCTTTAACAAAATCATTGGAAAGAAGAAAACTAGAAAGCCTTTCATACCAAGCTCTAGGAGCTTGCTTCAATCCATATAAAGCTTTATCAAGTTTAAAAACAAAATTAGGATGAACATGATCAACAAAACCGGGAGGTTGTTCAACATAAACTTCTTCATTTATAAAACCATTTAAAAATGCACTTTTTACATCCATTTGAAAAAGCTTAAAATTTTTAAAAGATGCAAAAGCTAGTGTCATCCGTATGGCTTCAAGCCGTGCTACGGGTGCAAAGGTCTCCTAAAAGTCAATTCCTTCAACTTGAGTGTAACCTTAGGCCACTAACCTAGCTTTATTCCTAATAACATTCCCTGACTCATCCATCTTAATTCTAAAAATCCACTTAGTACCAATTATTGGTCTATCGTGGGGTCTAGAAACAAGGTGCCAAACTTGGTTGCGCTCAAATTGATTGAGTTCTTCTTGCATAGCTAGTAACCAATATGAGTCACCCTCGGCTTCGAGGATGTTTTTGGGTTCAAAATGAGAAATGAATGCAACATTACCACATAAGTCATGGAGTTTGGAGTGAGTTGTTACCCCTTTAGATACATCACCTAAGATGAGATCCTTGGGATGATTTGAAGCGTATCTCCAATCTTTAGGAAGCGGTTAAGATTGTTCCACTTCTTCCTTTTGAACTTCACCAATAGATTCTTGCTTTTCTTCTTGAATGGGTGAGTCCTTCAAGGAAATTTTCTCCATGTCCTCACCGAAAGAGTCAATCTCTACACCATTCTCAACAACAACATTAGATTCTTCAAATTTAACATGCATAGATTCTTCAATAATAAGAGTGAATTTATTGAATACTCTATAAGCTTTGCTAGTAGTAGAATATCCAACAAATATTGCTTCATAAGCTTTAGCATCAAATTTAGCCAAGTTATCTTTAGTATTTAAAACAAAACACTTGCCTCCAAAAACCTTGAAATATGAAACATTTGGATTTCTTAAATGATAAATTTCAAAAGATGTCTTGAAAGTATTTTTTACATAAATAAATACGATTTGATATGTAGCATGCGGTGCTTACGGCCTCGGCCCATAGATATTGAGGGAGGTCATACTCACTTATCATAGTCCTAGCCATCTCTTGAAGGGTTCTATTCTTTCTTTCAACTACTCCATTTTGTTGTGGAGTTCTAGGACATGACATTTCATGCTTAATTCCCTTGTCATCACAATAAGTCATGAAGAGTTGGTTAATGAACTCACCACCTCTATCACTTCTTATTTTCAAAATCGAAAAACCTTTTTCTTTTTCAACTCTTTTTCGAAAAATAATAAAATGCGAAAAAGTTTGATCTTTGTGTTCCAAAAAGAAAACCCAAGTGAAACAGGAAAAATCATCAACTAAACAAAAGCATATCTACTTCCATTTAGGCTTTTAGTTTTAGTTGGTCCAAAAAGATCCATATGAATTAATTCTAATGGCCTAGTTGACATGATATCCTTGATTGGTTTGAAAGAAGACTTGGTTTGTTTCCCAAGTTGGCACGCACCACAAATGCGATCTTTTTCAAACTTCAAGTTAGGAATACCCTTCACCAATTCCTTAGAATTAATCCTAGCAAGATGATCAAAAGATGCATGTCCTAATCTTCTATGCTGAAGCCAAGAAGTCTCATCAAAAGCATTCAAGCATTTAGTAGAACAATCCAAATTAAGCATGTCAATGATATAGACATTATTATCACGAAAATTGGTGAGAATACAATCATTGGTTTTACAATCAAAAATTTGCAAGAAGAATCATCAAAAATAACTTTAAGACCACGATCACAAAGTTGACTTATACTAAGCAAGTTATGTTTAAGTCCATCAATAAGAACAACATTTTCTATAATAGGAGATGCACCAAATTGAATGTTACCTATACCGATGATAGTGCCCTTGGAATCATCTCTGAAGGTGACGGTGCCACCTTCAACGTGCCTTGATAGGGTTGTAAAGTTGTTGATATCCCATGTCATATGTCTTGAACAACCGCTATCAAGGTACCACCGCTCCTTACGTCTTGGAGCCTTGGTGTGTACCTACATCAAATAATTTAGGACTTAATTTTGGTACCCACATTTTCTTGGGTCCTAATGTGTTAGTATCATGAACCCACACAAGATTATTAGATCTATTTATTTGATCATAGCAAAATTTAGCTAAGTGGCCATTTCGACCACAATAAGTACATCTATAAACTCTTCCATATTTAAAAGCATAATGAGTGTGTGGCCTACTAGCATGAGACTTGTGAGCATGAGAAGTTTTAACTTGTGAAGTGTTGACATGGTGAGCATTTTAGCATGGGTTGTTTTATCATTCTTAACAAGTGGAATGTGCTTCTTTAAAATATTTCCTCTAGTTTCTTAGTGTTGAAAGCACAATCCTTTAAAACATTTTCAAATCAACAATTCTAGTTTTTAACAAAGAAAGTTCATTTTCATCAACTTTTGAAAATTTTGCTTTACAAGCAACTTTATAAGCATCAAATTCTCTTTTCGTTGAAACAAGATTAGAAGAAAATTCTTCCTTTTCTTTTGAAACAATTGCAAGTTGGTTCTTAAGCAATTCAATTTCCTTTTTTAATTTAGAGCATTCTACCTTCTTATCATCAAATCTTTCAGAAAGTTCAACAAAAGCATGAACTAGCATTTCTCTACTTATTTCATTTTCTTCATCAAGAGGTTTAGTGGTTACCTTGGGTGTGTTTGCCATGAAACACATATTTGCCGTGTCCACCTCATCTTCAGACTCGCTTTCCGAATTCCAAGTGGCTTTGTATGCTTTCTTTTCAACCGGCCTCTTTTGCTTGAAGGAGGAAGTCACCTTTTTCTTGAAATCCGGGCGATCGGCCATAATGTGTCTGGGTTTCTGGCAATTGTAGCATATGATTCTTCTCTCCTCCTTCCCTTCCAATTTCCTTCTAAAGTTGAGTTTATTCTTGCGGTACATCCTCTTCACATTTCTTACTAGAAGAGATAGCTCCTCATCATCTTCTTCATCTTCTTCATTGTCGTCAATAATGGAGGAAGACTTGAAGGCTATGGACTTCTTTTGAGGAACCGCTTCTTCTCTTGCCTTCTTTTCCATCTCATGAGTCTTAAGGTTTCCAATAAGACTTATAAGATCCGTTTCATCTTTATTATTCAACTCCTTTAAGGTGGTAGCCTTTATCTCCCATGATGAAGGAAGAGCTCGAATCACTTTTCGCACCTTTTGGTCATTGCTTATATCATCACCTAAAGAGGAAAGAGCATTGGTAATCTTAGTAAACCTTGTAATCATAGAATCAATAGACTCATCTTCAAGCATTTTAAAACTTTCACATTGGGACCTCAAGAGATCTATCTTAGCTCTCTTTACTTGTGATGTCCCTTCGTGTGTGACCAACAAGTGTTGCCAAATCTCATAGGCGGATTGGCAATGTATAACCCGTGTAAGATCATCCTCATTCAAGGCGGTGAGAAGGGAATTTTGAGCCTTAGAATTAGCCTCATATTCTTTGTAGGTATAGTCGGACCAGGTGCTCTCCTCACTATCGGGTCTAATATAGGGTTTGGTCAAGGATTTTTCTACTAAACTACCTAGGGATTGTAGAAAGATAGTCATCCTAACCTTCCAAATGGGAAAATTGAGTCCATCAAATTTAGGAGGGGTCTTGATGTTGTCGGCCATTTTTACTAGTGTATGAATGAAAGAATGCAAGAGTGATTAGCAAATTTTAGGATCTCTCTAAGGATGTTAAGCCACAAACTAGAGTCCTAACTCTGATACCAATTGAAATCACCTAGAGGGGGGGTGAATAGGTGATAATGCTAATCAATGCACAAATAAAAAATTGTGATGCCACGATCACCCAAAACAAGATTAGAAGCCGAATACCCCGTGAAGGGCTCTGAACTCCTTCCTCGTGATTCCTCTAGATAAGAGTTTGAGGTGCGTATTGCAATCTTGTTGTATGGGTATTTGATCGACAATATGAATATGAAACAAGTGTATATAGCAATGAATATGAAGAACAAGTACAATGTTGCAATGAATATGTAGAGCAAGTAAATAAAGCAATGAATAAGAAGCAATGAATATTGAGCAAGGAATTAAAGCAAGAGGTAAGTAAACAAAACGCAAACGCCGAGAATTTTTTGAGGTTCGAGCACCCAGCTTTACGTCCCCGCCTTCACCCAGAAGGATTTCTAACCACTATAACTTCACAAAGAGTTACAATCACACCGGAGTACCCAACTCCACAATCTCAAGTACAAGTATTCTCTTGGTGATAAAAAGACCACAAACTCTCTTTTAAAAATTCTTTTCCCTTACAAAAGCCCTGTAGAAAATGAGTAGGATTGAAGCTCTAGTATTGTAAGTGGAAAAAGAAAAAGAATTTGAGAGAGTTTTTTAAACAAAAGCTTCAGAAATGAGAGAGATTTTTCAGCACAAAAACCAAGAACAAAACTCTTTTGAAAGCCTTTAAACTTTGAATATTTTTGCAAATGATTGTTGTAATTATCACAACCCTAATCATCCCTATTTATAGGGGAGAGCTAGGGTTCAAAGGGTAAACTAACATAATGATAATTAGGAAGAATTTAACCCAGAAAACAGCCCCTAAACTCGTTTAGAGACAAAAAGGACAATTTAAAACGTGTTTAAAAATGTAGCCGTTAAGGCAGAAAACATAGCCTCGGTCGACCGGCCGGTCGACCGGGTTTCAAAATAAAAGAGCCGTTGCGGCTCTCGGTCGACCGCAACAAACAGAGAGTCACTGACTTTCAGTCGGCCGAAGGTCGGTCGACCGGGAAATGGGTTTCGGTCGGCCGCCCGGTCGACCGGGAGATGTGCACACATGCACGCACCCAAACGTTCAGAATCCCGGTCGACTAGGTCAGTCGACCGATCTGACTTGACATAGAGTCAGTCGACCGGTCAGTCGACCGGCTCAGGTCAAAAACTGAAATTGGAAAGGATTTTGATGTTTTACAAAATAGTTTTGATTAGAACTATGTATAATATACAAATTTGAGTTTATAAGCAAAAGACTATATTTAAAAATATTTTGTACTTATATATAGGGGAAATTATTTGAAATGACATGTGCGCAAAAACTAGTGTTTGTAGGAATTTTGAGCTTCAAACCTACTCACTATTCTTTAACAAAACTATAAAACTATAAAAAAATCTAATGAAATCTCTTGAGCCAAAATGAAGTCTTGAGCCATGCAACGCCATGTTAGAGCCTTCTCTTCTATGGACATTCCCTTTTGTGCCATATGCCTTGTTTGCTCCATGAACCTAGAAAATCTTGCAAAAGCTAAGCAATGGCCTTCAATAATGGTACTAACCTGAAACTTATCTTGAACAAACTTATTAGTATCATATAGCTTCTATATGTTTTGTTATCATCAAAACTTTAAACAAATGGAGAGTGTAACCTCTTGGGCCAACACCTATAATACCATTTTCTAATAGGCTAAAGAACAACAAGCAGAATCCATACATGGATAAAATAATTGAGATCTTCAACCAAGTGAAGAAAAATGTGCCACTCCTTGATGCCATCCAACAAGTCCCATCCTCTGCAAAAGTTTTTTAAGGACATGTGAACCAAGAAGAGAAAAACTAATGTACCCAAGAAAGTCTTCTTAGCCACTAACATTAGTGAGCTACTATTAGGTCTGATCCCTGTCAAGTACAAGGATTCGGGTTGTCCCACCATTGCCTGCACTATAGGACAAGCCGAGATTAGTCATGTACTTCTTGATTTGGGAGCAAGTATCAACCTGCTTCCATTCTCAGTTTATCAACAAGTCGGGTTGGACAATCTTAGTCCAACTCGAGTCACTATCCAACTGGCTAACCGTTCTGTGAAAGTTCCAAAGGGGGAAATTAATGATATCCTTATCTGGGTCGGGTAGTTTATCTACCAAGTTGATTTCATAGTTCTTGAGACACAACCTATGTCCAATCCTAGAGCTCAAACTCCTGTTATCCTAGGGCGCCCATTCCTTGCTCCTGCTAATGCTATTATTAATTATAGGAATGGATCTATGAGATTAACCTTTGGAGACATGACTAGAGAAGTCAATGTCTTCAACTTAGAAAAACAACCTCGTAAGATAAGAGACCAACATATGAGGTAAAATTTGTTGAAAACAATTGTGATTGAAGAAAGTGAAGGCATAGAATGAGTCGCTGTTTTTAATGAATTATTTAAGAATGAATGCGATTATTTTAATGAGAAGGCATATGTCGAAGATCCTAATTTTAGAATACCCTTTAAAAAAGGGAAATTTGATTTGAATATCTTCACTTTCGATGAACCAACCAATAATATATCGCATGAGAATATAATTCAAGAATCTCCGATTGACATACTCTTTGACAACCTCTTCGAAGAAGAACTCATGTGTTTGGATGAACCAACTAGGGATATTTTGGTTAATTACACATCTCCAGGGAAAAGTATTGACCTAAGCTTTGAGGAGATATATGGAACTGAGTTAGAATCCTAGGCATTCATAATGAGGAAGTTCCAACTGAGAAGTGTGGTGGAGATCAATTTTTGAATAATGAATGTTGAAATATGAGGAAGAAACACATAAAAAAGGTGAGACTGGGGAGGAAGAGAGCTAAAATGACAAAAAAATTAGCCTCCCCACTATGCCCTATAAAGAGGACCCATTGGAATGATAGGAAGAGAGCCAGAGGGATGAGACTGAAAAAGATCTAGGGTGGGAGAAACTTGATGTTGTACATATTTTTGTATAATATATGTACCTCTTTTACATTTCATTTCATGCATCTATACATTTCATTTATACATTGGGGACAATGCATGAGATAAGTGTGGGGGAGAGCTCTAACATGACTAATATAACTGGAAAAAAACTTTTAAAAGGTAAGAACAATATTTTGATATTTTTTGTAAGGAGTTAAGTCAATTTTAAGGAATAGGAAAATCATAATTAGGATTTCTTAAACTTAGTCAAAATAAGATGACTTGTTTGATTTTTAGGGTTAGGAAGAAAATTTGAGAAAGTAATTTAGTCTTATTCTTTATCTTGATAAAATATGCACACTTTATACACTTACACACTTAGGGTTCAAAAACAAAGACTCTTATGCCTTATAAAAAGGGAAAAAAAAAATATATATATATATATATATATGTATATTTATGAAAAATAAACAAACCTAATTATTGATTAGCTAGGTGTTTGGCCTAAAAAAGCCTAGGTATTTATGCAAAAGATAATTAGATAAGTTTGAAAAAAATATATATATAAATCCTCTGATTAAGCTAGGTATTTTTGCCTCATGAAGCATAAGTATTCACGCCTAAAAGGGGTACATTTTATAAATAAGAACCCTTAGTTTCGTGGCCTTGTCTGCTCAAGTGTTTAAGTCCTTAGGTGTGTTTTCCCACTTGGTGCCCTAAAACTATCTAGTTTAGGTGTCACTGACTAAAGACTCGTTATATGGGCAGATTAGAAAGCCTAATGGAATTGAGGAATAAATACCACTAATAATAAATGTAAATAAGACATAGGAGTTAATGTTAAAGAACCCTTAGTCAAACTTCACGGTCACGAAAGTGCATATGACTCAGGGTAAAGTAATAGACTAGATGAGAAATATATTGGACTCCTTACTTTGATTGATGACATGTTTTTGAATAGAGACTAAGTTTAGGAATGAAAAATTTGATATTCCTATAACTTATAAATTACTTGAACTCTTACAAATATACTTCAAATATTTTCTTTCTATTCAAAATGCTTTTCGAAAATACTAACATTTTTTCTCTTTCTTTATGGATTTTGTAGGTGCAATCCACTGAAAAACCCTCACGAAATAAAACTCGTCCTCTAGGGATAACCTAGAGGTTTAACGGCATGTTGCACATGCTCAGGGCAATTGAGTGACCTGCGAAAGTGGTCAAATAATTGATTAGGATTATTTGATGTTTTGCTCTAGAGCAAGCAAAAGATAAGTCTGGGGTGTGATCGGTCACATATATTGCATATATATTGTCACATTATCATGTTTTTATCTAATAAATCCTATCAATAAGTCTTATTCTTTTTTGTTAAATATAGGCCCATTGCTAAAAGAAAGGAAAGAAAAACGAGCCCAAAAACCCATCAAAATTCTGATTTAATTCAAAATTAACTCAAAATTAGAAGACCAGGGCAGATCAAGACAGATCAGAGAAGAAAAAACCAGTTGAACATCGATTAAAATGGATCTTTACAAATCAATCAGTTAAAGCCAACAGTCAAACGCGGTTTTGACAAAACCAAGAGCTGAAACGAGAAAACCAGCAGAAGATATGGAGAATCACCAAACTAGGAACCTCCTCCATTTGGGTGTGGCCACCTGGCCACACCAGGGCCGCAGAAACGCGGCCCTAGCCGCGTTCCATGGCCTTGTTAAGGTTGTTGGGGGAGCGTTTGCTCCCCCAATCTTCCTACGCTCTCTACCGTCTGATTTTCCCTATAAATACCATTTTTGACAGAGAAGAAGGGAGCGAAGACTAGGATTAAATTTCTTGTCATTTTTAGGGTTTTAGGAGTATTGTTAGATAGTTCGGAGAATTTGTATCTCCTCTTTATTTTTTTTCAGTTTAGACCAGCAAAGAGAGAAGAGTGAAACTGGGTGTGTAATTCATCCTTAAAGTGACAATTAAGGAGATTCAACTTGCTCGTTCAACTCGACTCAATTCAGTATGTCTATGTTTAATTTTCGTTTTCTTATTTGTTTTACTTTTATTATGAGTAGCTAAATCATTTTCTAGGCTCACTAATTAATCTCTTCTACCTCTTCTCTCTTGATGGATTTTTTTGAAAGCATTCTCTTGAATCATAATAATGCCTAAAGTTAAACTTTGCTCTTAAGGATGCTCTTCTTTTAAACTTGGACTTTCAAGGCACGAATATTTTCAAAATCATTTTTATTCCATACTTGCTTCTTCACGCTTGATGGTTTAGCATTCTATTTTTAATGTTGTGTTAAGAAAGACCTTAAGATTTAATCCAAAATCATCTTATTTGTTTTACTTGAACATTAAAAGAAACTAAGATTTTTGCTTATGATAAAAATGATGCATCAAAATGTTCTTGAGAAAAATAAGTAGTTGAGTAGAAGATTAGTGAGCCCAGATTTGTTTCCTATATTAAAAACAACAAAATAATTTCCATTATATTTTAAAAAGATCACCTTTTCCAAAGCCTTTTCTAATTTTTAAGTTTATCTTTAAATCATTTTCTTTCTTTCCATCTTCTTTTCAACTTAAAACAAACACCATTCTTTGCTTTCTAAACAAAAAAAACCAAAAAGCTTTCATCGCATTCCTCCTCGTGGACACTACCCGTTAGCCCAAAGCTACACGGTAATATTTAGCTCCTTCAATTCGCAATCAATAATCAGGATCTGGAGAACTAACTGAGGGAGCGCGAACTTCCTGTCTTCCTCTTTGAGATCACGTCAAATCCCTTTCTTGGCCCGTCATGTTGACAAAATTGTAGCGATGTGAGGCTCTTTGGCTTTTCTCTTCCTCCTAGACTTGGACTTTCCAGAGGTTTGGACTGACAACCAATCAAATTGAACAGTTTATTCAGAGGGGATATTGCGAGGATTGGCCCCAAATAACAATTAGCGGAGTGCATGGTCACAAGTTGACACCCCTGTAGGCTGTCTAAAAATCACTAAGAATAAGCCATCAGACGCGAGCCTTACTTCAACGTGAAGGTCACATTTTAACTAAATGCGGACCTCGCACGCGAGTCTGAGTAACTCCGCATTCTACGCGGATCTGAGCAACTCTACTCCACATGGGTTTGAGCAACTCCACGTCCGCATCTACAATAAGCAACGCGAGTTCGTGTCCAACACGAGACCCGTGTTCTGTTATAACTAATCCCCATTACTGATCAACTAGATTCCCACGTAATGGGGAGTTGATCCCCATAATAGAGAGATTTCAGAGGACAATAATACCCCTATGACTCCCTAAAAATAGCCTAAGGATCTATAAAATGGGAGGCGAGCAGAAGAAGAAAGGAGAAAAATTGGAGGAGAATTGAGATCTGAGAATTCTCAAGCTAAAGGCTTCTTTTTCTTTGCTTTTTGGGGGGAGAGAAAAGGAGTAATCAATGGACTCTAAATACTTACTGTGTTAAAAACAGAACTCCTCCTGATTGATTTTTGAGAGTGACCTAAAGAGAAACTAGGCGTTCGGTCGGTCAACGGAAAACAAGAATCATTCTCCATCACCACGCTAAGAACCCACCCTTAAACAAAGGGGAAAATCATATCTTCTTCCCTCTTTTGTAATCAAATTGTTCTGCTGTAATTTTTTAGCCACTTAAAGAAACTTTACATCAAGCCAATCTTTCTGACCAAACAAAAGATGGAGACTCCACTGAGGACTACTTTCTCTACCGATGAGAACGCCGTGGCGCAAGCTGATGTCCAGCTTCTTGGCAAGATGGTGGAATTCCTTATCATTGAATTTGATCAAGGAAAGTTCGAGGAATTCCTTTACTCAGGCTCCGCTAGTCCGAAGGCAATATGATAATACCGCAAAGTTTCTTTAGAGACTTGCAAATATCTTCAGAGATTACTCCTAAAGTGGCCCGCGCCACTGCTCACAACGCAAGCGGTGCCACTTCTGAAGAGGTTCTAAAAACCTCTCGTATAGCCTATGCAGCCCGTGTCAACGTCCCTCAAGAGACCCGTAGGGCTAGCGCGTCAACGCACGATCAAAGTGATGGTGAAGATCAATTTCACCATTCTCCTCTACAAACTCTACAATTTTAGGTTGTTGGGGGCTCCGAACAACCCTGCGACTTAATCGGATGCTGAACATCGATGAAGGCGTCGCGCACATCGACAAAAAATTGAAGATTCTCCAAAAGTCATCTGTTCTGCAGATTCAATATGCGAGGTTCACACCCGCGTCCCTCTCAAGCAATGCGAGATCTGCGTCTAATGCGAGACCCGCGTCCTGCCTATCCTAAAATATGAGACCCGCGTTCTGTCAGTTTCAGAATGTGACTCCCGCAGTTCTGAGGAAAACTTAGCCAATGCCCGAAGCTCACGTTCCTACTTCAGAATGCGAGATCTGCATTCTGCCTGCTTCAGAGCGTGACTCCTGCATTTTTATCTCTAAACACGATGACCACATTTCAACACAACGCGAGGTCCGTGTTTCAACAAAGAAACATGAGACCCATATTCAAAATGGCATGTCTTCAAGGAATATAAAGCCAAGAAGCCTTCACCCCGAGAAGTTCGAGGCTAGTTCCTCAGATATTTTCTCAACGGACCTAAGGGACTATTTGACAAGGAAGAGGAGCGTCCATCAAATCGCCCCTTGATGTCACTATGAGCTACATCTCAGCAGTACTCTCTGATTGCCATTGTGGATTTCAAATAATTAAATCTTTGGTTTTAGCCAGTTGTAGCGACTTAAAATTCAGCCAAGAGATAATGATCCTGGAAGAAGAAATTATTCTATAATGTCGAGTACTCAAAAGTGACTGCAAATATAGTGGGCCGAGTTCCACACCAAGCAAGTCCAAAGGGAAGCAACTGGCTATTACTTTAGAGGAGTCGGATGCTGATCGATCTCCAAGTTTGAAGAATATTCTTGTCGACCTTGAAGGGGTCTACCGACACACTCGGATCCACACGAGAACAATCACTCCAGTCGACTACAGTCTGTTGGCTAGAGGGATTAAGGTGAATGATGATCACTCGCCCATCATAAAATCCC
This sequence comes from Agave tequilana, assembly GCA_038442645.1. Lineage (NCBI taxonomy): Eukaryota > Viridiplantae > Streptophyta > Magnoliopsida > Asparagales > Asparagaceae > Agave > Agave tequilana. The sequence continues at coordinate 1,622 of JAVJIF010005034.1, read as the reverse complement.
GGTCTTCAAATTCCAGTTTGGAGACAATCCCCTTTGCTTTTATGGAGGGAACTCCCGAGGAGGTAGCCAAATGATTCGAAGAGCAAGTCCAAAGGAAACAATTCGATATGATTCGAACTCAGCAAGAAGCTATCGACACGATTAAGCAGATGCTATCACAACTGCTTGAGGATAAAAAGAAACCAAAAGGTAAAACTCCTTTCAAGAAGTCCAAAGGTAAACGAAAGGAAGGGGAGAGCTCATCTTCGGCAAATACTGAGAGTGAAGAGCATTCCAACTCTGAGCCACCCAAATCTTCTTCTGAAGAGGAGGATAATTCAGAGAACGGGAGCAATCATTCCAATAGGATGAGCAAATTGAAGCAATGCCTCAAGGCACTTGCAAACTGAGATGGTCTCAAAGATGTGGGGATAGTCCAACACTACCCAGCAGAGTGAGACGAAGCCCTACCCTCCCAAGTTCAAGGCACTGACTTTCATACTTTTGACGGTAAAGGGTTGCAGAACCAATACATATACACTTCAAATCCCAAATTGGGAATGTAGTATCGAACAATGCTATTATGGCTCATTTATTCATTAGCATTCTTAAAGGGGTCGCTTGAATGGTTCAAGAAATTTTCTGCCGGCTCAATTAAGACATGAGCCGACCTCAAGAAGTTGTTTCTGGCTCGTTTCTTTAAAGATGATACAAAAATTTCTGTGCCAACTGTCCTTGCGGCCAAGCAAAAGAAAGGAGAGTACATCAAAATATTCATCGAGAGATTTTGAAGCATGGCACTCTGTTGTCCCAGCGGAATGACCCAGTCTATGCTGGTTGAGACATGCTATCATAACCTGCAAACTTTTCTACTCACTCAAATGGGAGTAACAGAATGTCACACTTGGAAGCAGTTTGTGCTACAAGGCGAACAGATGGAAGAGATTATCGTTAGGGTCAGGGCTGAAGAAAAGACAGCAAACAAGACCCAACAAGCTAATTTGACGCGCCCCAGAGTCATTTTCTCAATCGAGAAGAAGAGACTCTGGCAATGGAAGTCAAATCACCTTCAAAGACCCAGTTACTCAGAGGAGGAACAACTCCAACCAAGCACGTGCTAATAAACTATACTCTTTTAAGGATGAACACGTGATCTCTTTGTTCAAGTTACTCTAAAAGAGTAAAGACTTAAATTACCGAAGATCAAATGTCCTGAAGAGGTAGGAAGACTGATGATCCCAACTACTGTTTATATCACAGGATGTTGGGGCACCCTACCAAGAATTTCTACATCTTTAAAGATATGCTTCAGGCTCTGATCGATGCGGAAGTATAAAGCTCCATCCAGAACAGAAGAAGGTGACAGCTGACATAACAGCCTCATCCCTATTCAATTCGAATGGAACTTCCCACTAGCACCAACCGGTGTAGTTCCTATCCCAAAAGGGGAACTAAGAGTGATCAATACTGATCCTCACAACTAGAAAGAGAAAGGCCTCATTTCAGTGTACTCCTCAAGGGGAAACAATGTGGGTCCACCCTGACATTGTTCAAAGCCAGTGATGGATGACTGTCACAAACAGAAGTCAAAAGGCAAGGCCAAAGCATCCTCTAGAAATGTGGTGAGTATCTCTACAAGAGAA